>JAQFZH010001361.1:0-21942 GCA_034695485.1 Entomobrya nivalis
AGTTATCTTGGCAAAGAAAATGTATTTGAAAGGTTCCAAGGGTATTTGTTCTATGGTCATTTTGCCCCAAGTTTATATAAGCGACCAGGATATCTTTTTGAAGCGGGTGTATTTGAGTGGTGGCAAAAGCACGGCGAATTTTCGCTTATTTTAAAAACGAGGGTTCATTTCAAAAGACTAGTGTCTTTAGACCCTCAAAATGTTACATCTGAAATTGGTAGTAGTAAAACGGCAGTTGTGGTTCTAACTGTCATATCTACCACTGGCTTGCTTATGTCTCTGAGTGCATTTTTGGTCGAAAACGTTTCCCACCGATCACGACGAAACAATTTTGTTTTATTTAGCATGATGTGTTTAAATATGGTGTTAAATGTCTTGCGTCATATTGGTCGGTTTGTCTGCAAATTAAATAAAGAAGTAGACAATGCAATTTAAATAGACATACTGTCACATTTATCTGCTAATATCCATTATTAGGTCCTGAGTATTTAGCACAGGAATTATGTATGGTAATATATGCATGGAATTTAAATATTGTTTAAATAATTGCAAATTGGTTTCGAATAAAGCATTTTTGAGGATTAGTTACTCTTTGTGTACGTAAGGTCCCGAAAATTTGATAGCTTTGAAAAATGTAACAACAAGCAGTGTAGTTCAGGTAGTTTGATATGTTTGTATTTCTTGTTTGACAGTTTCTATCTTTCTTCTTCTTAATGATAAATGATATCCACTAAATCAATGAGTTACGAGTTTTGTTTTTTACTTTGTACATTATTTCATACGCTCTCATGGCCTTTTAATTTTTATTAGTTGTTTTCAAGAGAGCTTTACAAGATTTGAATTGAATTGAATTAATTAATAGACATGATGAATTTGATTAGCATAGACAATTTTGAATTATATTTTTTAAATTGAAAATTTATTAATTGCAGAAAAGCGTCGGCGACATAGCATTCTTCATAATGATGAGGAGTTCAACGAGATTTCGGCAATGTACTTGGCTATTTTACTGGTTGTATCCACAAATTTGTTATTTCATTATCTTTTTAAAATTGAGAATGGAAGGTTTTTGAAATGTGGGTTATGGTAATGAAGTATTTTATTTTGTCTTTACTAAATTTTGAAAAAACATGTTTCACAATAACATCGTTGTAGCAGTTAATTCAAGAGCTGAGATAATGTGAATTATGACTTCAACAGTTTAGATTATACTTCGTAAACCAAACTGAGAATCGGAGGACCATTTACGAATTTTAAGTTACTACTCTAGTCTTGTATAAGATATTGAGTTGTCTAGGAATGTCAATTTATTTGAAGTTTGTATTTTAGAGGAACAATCGAATCTTTTTCTGTTCATTTGTTAGGGACACGGAATTTGGCAATAGTTCTTTACAAAAAGTCCGACTTAACATTTACTGTGTTAAATAAATAGTCATGATGTTGACGGAAGATGGTCAAAGTCGCCAAGTCTCTCATCTGTTTTACCCGAAGATTTCCAACGTGGACTGGCATTTAAATTTGTTGGTCTACAGTTCGTAAACGTAAAGTTCACTTGAGTACACAATGTATTTAATAAATACAACACATTGTGTTATTAATAATTACTTGATTTAAGAAAAATTATTTAGCAGGTTTAAAATTGGGACCATGAGATTTATCCTTATAAAACAGTACACACGTCCGGCTATGTGTGATTCAAAATAGACAATGAACTTTTTGGAGTATATGGTAGCTTGTATACTGACTTATACACTTGTTATAACAGTCAAATATAATTTTGGACACATCTGTAAGCCTAACCTTTACGCTGTATCGATTACGTCTTGTAAAATAGCCCATTATATATGGGGATTTCGAGCTGTACTTTAAGAGCAGGGAATTTTTTCCATGTATACGACTCGTAAATGGCACGAACGGAAACATGTCTGTAAAATTAAAATGATCTAATCCAGGATGAAAAAGAAGGATAAAAATAACCTGAGTTCACGCACGCAACTGTTTAATATTTTAAATTTTCTTTTCTATGATTACAGTCGAAAAAACTTAATTCAGTTAAGGAAATACCGACGTTAGAGGACATTTTTGGAAACATAAACTTTTTTAATGCCGACGTTTCGGTTTCATTCAGTAACTCATTTTCAGGGCATCAATACCATCGAGCTCGCATTCTGTATATATATTTATATTTCGTCAGGTGGTTTCTGTTTGTATTGCGATTTCTTGGATATTTTTTTGTATATTTGGTTGGGTGGCGTCGAGCTGTTCTGTTACTGCACTGAAGTGCAGTAAAAACTGGCCTCTTCTTGTTATGACATAAGCATGAACAAACAACATTTTCTACAAATATATAGGTAGATAAATATTAAACTTAATTTAATTTCAAATTATTGCTGTTTTAAAAGATCTGAAAGATTAAAGAAAGTGTTCTTATTCGGAAACAAAAATATTTTGCTTATATTTTTTAAGTATATTGGTTGGTTTTGTAGTTTTAACGTTATTAGGATAGTAGTTATAAAATGTGTATTCAATCTTGAATTAGAGAATCCCGATAATTAAGATTCTTGCTTGTCTTATGATAAACATCTGATTTCATAATGACCTCTTGGTTTTAATTGCCACTTTATTAAATTCTGTTTTTCTTATGTACACCTAAAAACTAAATCATTAACTGAATTATTGTGTAACCTGTCGTTGTCTTCATTCTGGTCAAATTCGAAACGAAATGGCGTGTCTTATTGTTAGTTCTGAATGTATGCCTTTATGAGTGCATTTTTATTCATTTATTTTATCAATGAGAATGTAAAATACAGAATAAGAAATAAAAACGTTCTGTTTTAACAATTGTCTGTTTTCAATGCTTCGATAAATTAACCTGCTGCTTCAGCATTGCCGTAATAAGAATGTGATACATACATTTCTGTTAAATGAAAATATGTTAAGTAAAAACATCGAACGACATGATTTCGCGAACGATGACTTGGTCCAATGGCTTATCTTTGTGGATCGTTGTCTAAAATGGAATTTTTCTTTTAAAGACAGTTTATTCTATTTTAAATCCAACATTTTTTATATGTTAGTCAAAGTTCAGCATTTAATTTGGGTTTGCTGATGAACCCATTACGGTTTCAGCTTTAAATTATTAACTCATCCATAAAAGTAGAAATTTTCGGAGGTGGGCATAATACCTAAAAATTAAACTGGCATATTGGTAGACCCATATTAATTATATTCATCAAGAATTTGCAGTCTGAATTATGAACATGGTGTTTTCTCGAATTGCGGTCATCAGGTAAAACAAAAAAGAGTTAGGAAAAGAATAGGACATGCTTGATTGCGTGTAGGACAATTGGATACATCAACCTAGGAAATAAATTAGATTGAGAAATAATCCACGATTGATCATTTTTCTAAATTACGATGGAATGCACATACATCATAAAGTCCATCATGTAGTGCATAAAGAGCCCTCGTCCACGCATAAACAAATACATTATGTATAAAGGCAGGTAGGTATATTTGTTGGCTTACCTGGTTAACATAACGAGTTATATTTTGGACAATATTTTTTTACGTTTCGGCCATCAATGTTTATGTACGTGATATAAATATTTATTTGTGAGTTAAAAAATTACACTCTCTCATATATGCTGTCTAAACAAAAAACTAATGTATTTAGTGCTAATTTGGGTACATTCATAGTTTGGCTCTCTCGGAGTAAACATCATTTAAAAACTTACATTCACCGAAAGTATAAAGCAAGTTTGCAATATGAAAATTTTAAACATTGAATTGTGGATTCTGACTGCAGTTTTTTGCTCTTCAGGTTATCTGTTAGTTTTATGAAAGGATTTAGTAAGTTCACAGAATTTTGTAAATCTGAATTTTGAAAAAAACAATATATGTAAAAAAGTTACTTTAATTACACTAAACTTAAATATTTGTTATTTTTTTCTAGGAGTGCACAACTGAGGCCCACTGTAAAAGCCATTGCACAAGGGCCAATTATACGTTTGCTTGCTGCATATCGCAAGTAGAAGTATCAAGATGTCACTGCTGCGAATCCGATTGCTGGAGATATAATTCGAATTGGGAAATTGATTGTGCATGTTACCTTCCGCAATCAGATGGTACGGAGCAATGAAACGGAGATGAAACGTGCTACGTCTAAACGGAAAAACATACAGAATAATTAATTACAATAAAGCTTCGTGTAAATTTATTCTATTTTATCAATATCAGAAGTACCTCAGGATTAACGGTGTGTAATATTAGACAAAAGTGAATTTCAAATTGTTTCCTTTAGTTATTATTTTTTTATTTTAAAAAAATATTTAGATTTTGAAATAAATATTTTTTATTTGGAACTGCCTCAGTTGTATAAATGTATTTTTTTCTTTTATGTTTTCCTTGGTTATCAGCCTTATTATTGGATACCATAGAACTCACAAAATAATAAAAAATAGTGTCGAAGGCAAAAACTAGCTAATGCATTCAAACGTGTATAAATATTATTTTTTCCTACTCAGGTTATACAATGTAGTGATCTCAACTCAATTTATGTCTTTAAAGGACACTGACTACTTTTAAAAAACAACAAAGCCTATTTGAAAGGCCCGTACCGTAGAGACAGTGAATTATATGGAAGCCGACTATAGGAAATCCTGTTTCCGGGAAACCCAACAAATGAAAACAGGGCGAGAAGGGCTCCACTACAACAACCCAATCTAGAACTAAATTTAATATATTTTATAATAAATTTTGAACACGTCTGGATATCACGATAACATGCCCAAAGTACCCAACATATAGTTTTCAATTAACTAAAAGCATGATATTATTATTAAATATGTTCGAAGCTGCATATGTATGTTTATATAAAAATTCAGGTACATTGGCAGTCATTTTATTATATTATATTTCTAAATTATGAAATGGAATCACCTTAACTTACAAGCTTATATCAGATATACAGTTTGGAATATAGATTACAATTGGAATGTTCCAATAGTATTTGTATTGTGTGCATATAATACTTAAATCATATGGTTTATGGAAAGTATTAAGAGCTTGCAGGATATGCTGGATATGGTTTAAAAAATACTTTGCAGTTTTATATTAAACACCATGTTGTTTACCACAACTTATAAAATTAACATTGCAAGAATAGGTAATTTGCGATACATTAACCCGTCAACAAAAAGCACAATGAAAATAACTGATCATATTAAATTGTATCTAGTTTACGCCATTTTCGTCTTTATAAAATTTACGCATTGTGATTCATTAAATTTAATTCAGAATTGTTTTATAACATTAGTAAGTGAGCATCAAGCTCTGGAATTAAATCGTTACACATCATTAATCAAAACTAGTCTTAACACGCTTTCTTTTTACAACACTGTAAATTTAGAGTTAGGATTTAATGTGGAAGATTTACTCGATGAAAACTTTAGGCTGAGCCTTCAATCTGGCTTTTACCGATTTTTATTTCGCCATTCTAAAATCTGTGTAGTGTACTTTCTTGCTACCCAGACATTAAATGGGACTTTAATGGCTATTCAAACATCTGGTTATGGAACATCAGATAACGCACTCTATTTGATTTTGGCATCCAGTGTTCAAAATTCAGAAACGTTGAAAGCTTTTCAAAATGGATTTATAACGTCAAATATTGATAGCGAATTACTGGCAACTGGCTTGAATGCAAATATAGCGTTTGTTCAAATTACATTAAGAGGCCAATTGGAACTTTATGCTGTCTACTGCTACACATGCGACAACCAACTAATCGCTAGAACCGATATGATAAAACGTTATTCGATAAGGTCAGTACACAATTCTTTGGTGGTGGTTAATCGTAACAATCACGGCCATGGTGGAATTCTTTACGGCCAAATAGATGCTGCAATGTTCCGCCAAACATTTTCACAAACCCATTGTGATCTATCCCATGGACGTAAACATTTCTTCAAAAACTTAGTCGAGTGCCTTGATGGGGAATCTGTTGGGCTCATGGTTGCCACACATTTTAGAAACGTAACAATTACAGACTTTAGATGGTTTGGCCACGAGAAGCAACCGCTCGATGGTTTAAGACTAAATATAAAACCCGCTCCATACTTTGAACAAGCCACCCAACTAACTATTTCAATACTACGTTGGAAAACGTCCTTTTTTCGTCAAAGAAACTACAACTTGATATATTGTGAGCGCATCAACACCGTTCTTAGTAAAAACTGGACTATTTATTTCACCGCCTTTAGTTGGAAAATTTGGGTACTCATTCTAATGGTTTTGCTAACATATGGTATTTTAATTTATAAAAGTTTAAGATTAATGGTTGATCTGTGTCGGCCATTAGTTGGTATTCCGTTTCTTTTAAAGCAACCGCGTAGATTTATGTGCAGTTATTTAATAGGAGTTATTTTCATAACAAGTTGTTACGGTGCAGGAATGTCAACACAGTTTATGTTTGCTAATGATAAGGGTAGTATTCGTGATTACTTTAAGCAAAAGTATAAAATTTATGTGGATGGGTTTCAAAATATAGATATGTATGGAGCTGCGGCTGCAGAATATCAACAATTAGGTTTCAGAAAAATGTCCCAAATGAATTCTGCAAGAGAGGCGTTTTATCACGACAAAAATTACAAGTTTCCAAAAAATTCAAAGAAAAAGTTGGCTGCAATGGCGGATAAAAAAATCTTACTATTTAGTGGCGATGTAAGCAAATTTGTTTTTGCGGGTTTAGTAAACGTTATGAATATTATTGATAGAGTGGTTGTGGAAGATGACTACATTTGTGGAAAACTTGAGGTACCTGAAAATGTATTTGCACGGTATAAAGCTATATACAAGTTTTGGGGAGTTGGATCTGGATTGGTATACAGTGCGTATAGGAGTTTGGTTGAAAGTGGCTTTATAAAGCAAACCGAGATGTTGATTGCTAGACAGTTGGCATTACAACAGAAAATTAGCTGGTCAAAGCTATCAAACTTTCTTGGAAGACCGGTTTCTTTTGGAATTGATTCACCTTTGGGATATGCTTGTTTATTCTACTTGGCAATTATGTGCGTTTTTGTGGTTGAATTTGTCCCATTGATACTATTTTGGGTTTGGCGTGTTTTGAGATTTGTGTATATTTTTATAAAGGAGAAATGGTGTAAAAGAAATAATTCTTTTATACTTGTTAAAAGTTTTTGTCGGAACAGTTTTGTTAAAACGCAAATGCAACAATAATTTTGTAAAATTTAGACTATTTACTCTAAGCCATTTGAGCTCTATTCCGATCAAAAATCTTTTCAGAAATATGTGGCAAAATATAAAGCGTAAATTTTGGGTGGTATAGTTGTATATTTGAATATGAATAAAACAATATACATACTTTTACGATAAGGTTATGTCTGTACTTAATAAGATAAAGGTTTAAAATGTATGATATTTTTAAAAGGATATGTTGAGAAGCAAGGTAATTGGTTTTTCGAATATCAAGATAATAAATAACGAGAAAATATGTAATACTTATATATGCAATTAATTTATTTCTATAAAGCATAAGTACAGAAATCCATCATTTCATTACAAATATGACTAGTATTACAAACCACATTATGGAATTGAGCTATTTTCAATCTTATGTCGTTATAGTATCATGACAACTCACGCGACACATACTGCCGTATAAACTAAGTATATTCAAGTTGGGAGCCGACCAGATGTCAGAATTATTTTCATAGCTGGTTCTAGCATTCTATTCTGGTCCAAATATTCCAGCATAAAATTTCTTAAGTTATTCAAGTGTTTCTTTTGCAACACAAATTGTAATCATATTTGTTGAGACATCGAAAAACATGAAAAACACGAAAACTTGATGTTTTTACAATTATCAATTTCGATTTTACAAATAAACCCATACACCTAATGCTACTCCTAAAGTCTAAATTAAATTTACCACGCAATTCAAATAGAAACACAATCATTCCGAATCCCAGCAAAGAAATTGTCATCGTAAACAGGGACCTCATTCGCAAATCTAAAGTTATCTCAGTAAATAGCGTATGATACTTGCGTTGAGATTTTAATGCCATTTCATCCTTCCTTTTCTTCAACTCACTTAGTCTTCCAACAATCATCAATCGAATACCACTAGGATACAAAATTGTATAAAACGTTTTCCCAACTTCTTTCCGATTTACCCCCATTATTACCAAAAACAACGGAACATCTCCGTATTCCTTTGGAATTTGCACAAGTGTCCTATTTTTGGCCGCCGCTACCACAATCAAATTTTCCCTATTGAACATATGTGTTTGCCGATGAGAAATGCTTTGATGTTTAATTGACCTCTCGTACACCTTTGTAAAATTCTCACTACTCCAATACTTTTCCTCTTCTAACGAACCATTAAATCCTTCACTAGCCAACTGCTGACCCCACTGTTTATCAACAGACTCTCTAAACATTTTCCGAAGCCCTGCCTTATCATCATCACTCCCTACCCATCGAATAGGATGCAACCTAAATCCATTTTGAAACAATTCCGTCAAAATTTTATGAAATGATGGCGCCGGCGGCGAAATCATTTCGCCGGTCATGTCCATTAAATATAAAAACGCGACAAATGACGACAACGCCGTAAAAGCAGTAAAGAGCAGAGGATTTCCAATAGATTTGGATGGTGCTTGCTGTAAAACCACTGAAATCACTTCAAATATACATTCCCGCCATGGCTTCATGTGTAGTTTGAGATATATCAGAAATCCAACTGTTGTAACACCCACAAATATCCACAAATCTTGTCGATACGACTCCCCTAAAATTGTGAGAGTGTCCTGAATTTTAAACTTTTGTATTTTTGGTCCATATGCAAATATGTAGGATGTCTGGTCGTACCAAAGTATTGTTGAGATTTCATCTAAACGGCTACTAGTAATACCATTGCGGAGATAATTCGTACGAACAATTCCTTTAGTATGTAGGGCAACATCTGTTGATGGATTCACAATGGCATCACCAACTATAGTAGATATATTCATATGTTTGCCCATTATAGTTGCTAGAATAAAAATGGGCTCTGAGCAAATTTCGATATACTGATCAATCCAGGGCTTAATGTTATAAGATATTAGAGAACGAAATGGTGCAACAATATTGAGTTGCTTATAAGCGCAGACTAAACCCTCGATTTTTGGAAATCTTGAATATGGCATTCGGAAAATTGCCCATTCTCGTTTTTGCCACGATTGAAATGGCGTCGCACCATAAGTTAACACATGGAAGAGACGAGATCCTCTTTGGATTGGATTTGAGTTCCAAAATATATTCCATTCGATTCGACAATTTACACATAGCCAATATGTACTTATTGGTTCTAAGGTTTGAACGTTGCAAAATATTGCAAATGTGAGGAATGGAGCGGTATATAAAAGAGTTCGATGACGTGTGAGAGTAACACCTAAGTAACGCTGTTGTGTGATGGCGAAAATAAAAGTATTTTGAGGATTGCCGGATTTAGGAAGATGGCCAAATGTGCCAGCGGACAAGAAAAGAGACCAGTCGTCAAAGAATTGGGATTCGTAATCTCGCCGAATAAAGCTTATACCCCATCCAATCATCACTGTTTCTGTTAGCAGGATATGACAGGAACTAAATGAATTCAGAGTTTTCCAAGATGGTTCGATGTCGATTGTACGCTCGATGTTTTGGACTGGATATATTGTGTCTGAGATAAGCCAAGTTAAGAACACTGGATTAGTTGTAAAGGATTGGTAGTTTTTAAGTTGGATTTGGTTGAGCATTTCATTCCTTTCCATAGTTGGGGTTGATACGGGCAAAAACTTTGGAGGGTACGGATTTCGAATAAGGTAGACTGTACAAAATGAAAACCTATTGGGATTCATTGTAAGCAATAAAGTGTGGATTTGGATGGGATAAATAAGAACAAGTGTGAAAATTATGAGGCTGAATTTTTTTAGCGTTTCCATTGTTTCGGATTTTGTTTTAAATGTTGTAACTACTCTTGTTTGTAACTTTGAAAATACAGCAGAAACGTACGTATACGTATTTGATAAAAATTGTCTTGAAATTTAGGGGTACAAGAACGGGTAATTTTTACGTCTAGTTAAACCAAAATTAAAGCTATGAACATATTTGTGTCACAATTGAAGACCTTATGCGAAATAAAATATTTAAATATTTCCCCTCTTCTAGCTTTATACATGATTATACAAGACGTCTAAGCAGGAAATTGAGCATTTTAAAAATATTGATTTCTTTGTCATTTGTGATTTTAGCATTAAAATACATGTATAGGTGTTAATGCTAATGAGAAGTTTACACGTGTACATATAATGAATACACGAAAATTAATTGTTTTCTAATAATTTCAGCCTGGCCATGTATATTGCTTATACATTAAAGGTGTATTTGTAGTCTATAAGATCAGTTGAGCAAGCTTACATGAAATTCGTAATTACAAATACTACTGAATAAAAGATGACTTAGTTGACGCACGAAGCGGACTAATTAATTTTTGAACACGCGCTTCACCTGAGAAACGTTTCCTCCTTTTTATTTTGATAGAAACTGACTTTCTTGCTAGAAATTAAATCGAATTACTGTAATTTAACGTTGTGCACATGTTTTGTGTCATGCAGTAAAATAAGGTTAAGATCGAATTGGTCTGAAGTAGTTGAATATCGAATTTGTTTAAATGAGCTTTAGATATAACACAATATTTTGATGAAATAAGATGAAATTTAAATTCTAGATTGGTCTGCTAATGCATATGAGATTAGTCAGTACTAACTCAACTAATAAAAATATTTCCAGTACTATACTAGAACGCTACTCAACGCTATTTATTTATCTATTTAAAAAAATATTTACAACATGTCCCATTACATTTTTTTGCAAATTCATTCACTCTTTCTATTATAAACTCTAGCTTGTTTCCCCTCCTCCCCACAATTTGTCCTCCTTTTATGCGTCCTCAAATACTTTTCCAATGTGAAGCCATGCCCACACTTGTCACAAAAATAGTCCCTCTTCCCCTCCTTCTCATGGAGCTCCAAATGATCCCTCAACTTCGGCCTAGTTGCATATCCCTTTCCACATAATTCACACTTAAACTCCTTTTTCTCAGGCTTCCTCTTTTTCAAATGCACTCCATCAACGTGTCCCTTCAAGTACTCCCTTCTCAGAAATCCAACTCCACAAATATCACAGAAAAACTCCTTCGCCTTTCCCTCGTTCTCATGAAGCTCCATGTGCTTTTTAAACACCTGCTTATTTAAACAAATTTTCCCACAAGTTGGACAAGTGACCTTCAAGGAAGGATCCTCCAGTACCACCCCCGCATCTGTCCCTGAAAAGTCCAGTCCCTCCACCACCTCCTCCCCTTTCCCATGTTTACTTTTCAGATGACCTTTGACACCACTTTCCTTTAAAAATCGAACGCTACATCCAATCACTGGACACTTCCACAAGCCAAGACCCTCCTCCTCAATTAGCTTTTTAGTTGAAGGGTCCTCCGGATGAAGGGCCAAAATGTGCTTCTTCAACGAATTCTTGCTCGGCCATCCCATTCCACACAATTCACACCTGATTTCGAACCTCTTTTCGTGAACAAATCTGACATGCTTTTTTAATTGCTTTGCAGTTGTGAATCCTTTGCCACATTGTTCACACATGTGGTCCCTCTCCAGTTTGGGGGCCTTTTTTGGAATGGGGGTCCCATCAAGTTTGACTCTGTGTGAACACGTTTTGTGGCTACGGAGAAAATCCTGAGAATTAAATGCCCTTCCGCAAATGTCACAGATGAAGGCGCCCGGTGTGTTGGAATGCTTATCACGTTGATGGGAAGTGCAACCACTGGAACTCGCAAATACTACAAAATAATAAATCTTGTGAAATTAAGGTGCTTCAAGTACCTGAATTTTTGGTTGGTTTTTTACTCACTTTGGTCACACTGAAGACATTGGTATTTCCCGTCTTCGGTCCTGATCATTTTTCGGTTTTTAATTGTGGGGGTGCCATCAGGATTTAATTTGTGTGATTGCGTCTTGTGTTTGCGGAGATAGTCGCGAGAGTTAAAGGTCCTCCCGCAAATGTCACAGATGAAGGCGCCAGGTGTCTTGGAATGCTTTTCACGGTCGTGGGAATTAAAGCCACTTGCACTGGCAAAAGCTGCGACAAAAATCCAAATAAAAAATTGCATACAAATTTATTTCAGGTACTTCAAGTACCTTCGGACTCAACTATTGTTTATTTACTCACTTTGGTCACAGTGACGACATTTAATTTTTCCATCTTCAGTTCTTATCAACTTTTTAACTATTCCTTTTTTGATGTACGTTGACCTGCTTTTCTGGGCAGGGCGGGGAGGCCGGTTCACCATGAGCTTTCGCCGGGGTGCCTTGGTGACGCTGTTGGTAGGGGCACCTTTTTCAGAGCATTTCTCCTTCGAATCCTCCTCAATTCCTTCTAAGCTACTTGAAAGCTCCTCGTCATCATCCTCCTCATTCATCTCATAGTCTTCATCCTTATCTTCCGCTTCCCAATTCCAATCGGCATCATCCTCATCCAGCTTATCTTGCACCAGTAGCTTGTCTCGTCTACCCTCCTCCTTTTTATCACTGTCGTTGTTATCATCGAATTCAGCTTTTGCTTCTTCCAATTCCCCAAGCAAGTTGTCTATCAACTCACCATTTTGATGGTCAAGCCTATCCGGTGTTAATTGAGGTTCCTCCAAATAGAGTTCAGGTGTCACCTCAATTTTAATTTTTAACGGAGACGACGATGATAATGAGGTGGATTCCACATTATTGTCCTCCAAGTTCATATATTCCTCATCATCGTCTTGATTTTGTTGGGGGGCTTTAACGGGTAAAATGGCAGTAGTGGCCTTTTGGGTTATCAGGTAATTGGCGAGTTCATCTCCTTCAGTGAATGGATTGAATAACGTCTCACTCCTTTGTGTCAAATTACCTGAAAAAAAGTAT
Organism: Entomobrya nivalis; assembly: GCA_034695485.1. NCBI lineage: Eukaryota > Metazoa > Arthropoda > Collembola > Entomobryomorpha > Entomobryidae > Entomobrya > Entomobrya nivalis. Next base: position 13,002 of record JAQFZH010001361.1, read on the forward strand.
AATTAAAGTTAGTGATTCAAGTACATTTAAAATAAATATTGTTTATTATTTGATAATAAAAATATGGATTTACATTTATTTGCGACATGATTCCTTATCCTCCTCCAAACCCGACTGGTCTTTCTATTCAAGTCAATAGTCTCCTCCACCAGGTTCCTATCATCTTCACTATTAATTGATGACCTTGTCTTATCCCAAATTAACTGCTGAATGCAATTTAACTCCCTTTCAATTCTCTTTAATTTCCGGTGCAGCTTCTCTGCTTGTCTTGTCAACTCACTACATTTATCACACAGCCTTATCCACTCCACAGGATTCCCACAGCTTATCAAATTCTTCTTTAATTCAATTCCAGTCACTTGAAGCACCCTCCTCAGCAAATAAAATACAATTAAATTACTGGACAATAATTGGCTGTTATTATTGTTAAGATGATCCTTTTTAATTTTTGAGCAGCAGACTAAGCACAACTCTACCTCCACCTCCATCATAATTCCGAATTGTGCTCAAATGTCATGCCAATTTTAACTAATTGTTTAAAATTAATTAGACTCTTCAAGACAAGCCATAAGCAGAGTTGTCAAGAGGAGAGTGCCAATGCAGAGTGCACAGTCAGCTGATATTTCTCAAAGCTGTGTTGCGAGCGCAGATGACAAAGGGACTCCCTCCAAAAATGAAATGAGCTGGTTTCCATCCTAACCAAACCAGTTGGATTGATTTTAATTTTTGTACAGTTTAATTAGTATATAAATTAACCCCTGCAACTGGATGTGAGCAATTAATTACCAACCTAGTAAATACGGTGGTTAATATGGAGGTGGAAGTTAAAGAGGTAGACTTGTGTATAGTTTGTTGCTCCAAAATTAATATTGATAGTGATAAGGATAATAGTAGCCAATTGTCGTCCAGTAATTTAATTGTATTTTATCTGCTGGGGAGGGTGCTTCAAGTGTCTGGAATTGAGTTAAAGAAGAATTTGATAAGCTGTGGGAATCCTGTGGAGTGGATTAAATTGTGTGACAAATGTGGTCAATTGACTAGACAAGCTGAGGAGCTGCACAGGAAGTCAAAGAGGATTGAAAGGGAGATGAGTTGCATTCAACAGTTAATTTGGGATAAGGCAAGGTCATCAATTAATAGTGAAGATGACAGGAAGTTGGTGGAGGAGACTATTAACCTGACTAGGACAACAGGTCAAGTTTGGAGGAGAATCAGGAATCATGTCGCAAATAAATGTAAACACATTTTTATTATCAAATAATAAACAATATTTATTTAAAATGTACTTCAATCTTGTATTGTTAACTATAATTTATGTATTTTTTCAGGTAATATGACAAAAAGTAGTGTGTCAGGCGCGGAGACGTTATTCAATCCATTCACTGAAGGAGATGAACTCGCCAATTACCTCATAACCCAAAAGGCCACTACTGCCATTTTACCCCTTAAAGTCCCTCAACAAAATCATGATGATGATGATAACCATGTGAACTTGGAGGACAATAATGTGGAATCCGCCTCATTATCATCGTCGTCTCCGGTAAAAATTAAAGTTGAGGTGACACCTGAACTCTATTTGGAAGATCCTCAATTACTTGACCATCAAAATGATGAAGATTGGTTGATAGACAGCTTTCTTGGGGAATTGGATGAAACAAAACTTCAATTTGCTGATAAGGGGGACAGTGATAAGAATGAAGATGCTAATATGGAGGAGGTGGAGATTGAGGAGCGAAGAGGAGATAAGCGGCTGGTGCAAGAAAAGTTGGATGAGGATGATGCCGATTGGAATTGGGAACCGGAAGATAAGGATGAAGACAATGAGATGAATGAGGAGGATGATGACGAGGAGCTCTCAAGTAGCATAGAAGAGATTGAGGAGGAATTGGAGGAGAAATGTCCTGAAAAAGGTGCCCGTACCAACAGCGTCACCAAGACGCACCGCCAAAAGCTCATGGTGAACTGGCCTCCCGCCCTGTCCACAAAAGCAGGTCAACATACATCAAAAAGGGGACGGCTAAAAAGTTGATAAGAACTGAAGAGGGGAAAATTAAATGTCGTCACTGTGACCAAAGTAAGTCCACACAATTGTTGAATCCTCCTATGGTACTTGAAGTACCTAAGTTTATATATTTTTTATGGGGATTTTTATTACAGCTTTTGCAAGTGCAAGTGGCTTCAATTCCCACGACCGTGAAAAGCATTCCAAGACACCAGGCGCCTTCATCTGCGACATTTGCGGGAGGGCCTTCAACTCTCGCGACTATCTTCGCAAACATAAGACGCACTCACACAAAAAATTAAATGCAGACGGAACTTCGGAGAAAAAACTAAAAATAATTAAAACCCCAGATGGAAAATACCAATGTCCTCAATGTGACCAAAGTGAGCAAAATAAACCAGTATTGAATTTCAGGTGCTTGAAGCACCTTAAGTTTACGATGTTTTTTTCTGTAGTATTTTCGAGTTCCAGTGGCTGCAGTATCCATCAACACGAAAAACATTCCAAGACACCTGGCACCTTTATCTGCGACATTTGCGGGAGAGCCTTCAACTCTGCGGGTTATCTCAGCAGCCACAAAGCGTGTTCCCACCGTTTAAAAGCTAATGGAACCCCCATTCCAAAGAAGGCCCCGAAACTGGAGAGGGATCACATGTGTGAACAATGCGGCAAAGGATTCACAACTGCAAAGCAATTAAAAAAGCATGTCAGATTTGTTCACGAGAAAGATTTCTCACTAAAATGTGATTTATGTGGAATGGGATGGCCGAGCAAGAATTCGTTGAAAAAGCACATTTTGGCCCTTCATCCGGAGGACCCTTCAACTAAAAAGCTAATTGAAGAAGAGGGGCTTGGCTTGTGGAAGTGTCCGGTGATTGGATGTACCGTTAGATTTTTAAAGGAAAGCAGTTTAAAAAGTCATCTGAAAAGTCAGCATGGAAAAAATGAGGAAGAGGTGGAGGGGCTGGACTTGGCCACAGGGACGGCGGATGCGGGGGCGGTGGTAGTGGTACAGGAGGACCCTTCGTTGGAGGTCACGTGTGAAAAATGTGGGAAAGTGTGTCGAAATAAGACGACACTAAATAAACATGACAAGTTTGTGCACGAGAATGAGGGAAAGGGGAAGGAATATTTTTGCGAGACTTGTGGAAAGGGATTTCGGAGTGGAGACTACTTAAAATGTCATGTGAGGAAGGTGCATTTGAAAATTGGGGTGCCGGAGGGGAAGGACTTCAAGTGCGACATTTGTGGGAAGGAATACAAGTATCGGTATTTATTGAAGTATCATTTGGAGTTACATGAGAGGGAGGGAAAGAGGGACTATTTCTGTGACAAGTGTGGGCACGGATTTACAATGGAGAAATACGTCAAGTACCACAAGCAGCGGACTAGTTGCGGGCAGGATGGGAAACAAGCGAGGGTCTATAATAGGAAGAGTGAATAAAAATAAATTTTAATAAAGGAAATAAAAATGTGAAAAAGTAAAGTTATTTAAAATTAAACTGTTTGTACTAATTTTTTGATAAAAAAACACGAGTAAAAAGTTTTGATAAAAAAAATACTGACCGATAACTCATCGACATAATTTATTACGCATTTAACATTTATTGAGAAATGTATAATAACGTTCTGTAAAAAAATGCCCTGGTCACAACATTATGCAAAATGTAATAACCTTATATTGTAAATAAGCTTACTTCATCAAGAAATTTGTTCAAAATTAAATTAATTACTAGACAGCGGTACGTGTGCAAACGTGTTATTTAATTAATTTACTTGTGTTGCATAAAACACTTAACATGATAGTTCCACAATATGCTAATTTTCACAATTATTTTACCTGCAACTTATTTCTATAAAGCTTTCAAAAGAAGAGCTCATATCAAGGGAACAGTTAATACTACAAACCTTATTTGTGTTTCTTAAACAAATCATCATTTGTGAATATTTATGTAAGTAATTCGTAGGGAAACGTAAACTTTAAAACTGTAATATAATGTATTTACAAAATGCTAAGAATAATACTTTTTCTTAGAGTATCAGACCCCGAGAAGATTAGTTAATTTATTCATCCGAACTTGAAAAAAAGATGAAAATAACAATAAAATTAGCGATTCTTAGCTTTCCACTGAACATCTGTGGTTTGCATGTACCAAATTTATCCGAAGAATTCAGTACCGCAAATGCCTTTCCTAACTGCATCGCACGAGTAATTAATTTCAACGGTTTAGATGTCAACTTTCCCGTTATATATATTCCCATTGTTCTTCTCCGTTATTTTACTTTTCCCGGAATTAATAACTTGTACCCTTCTGAGTGGAAATTATCCAAATCCCAAACAATCTTTGAATGGGCCTTAGAAATGAATTTATCTCGATTTAAGGAAAAAGGATTTACGTCTCTTGACAACAAGGCAACATTATTCTATAGCCAACTTACACGCGAGTATTTTCGCCTTTCACTTACTGATCAATTCAGCATGGCAGCAAGAAACAGAAACTGTGAAGCCAACATTTACTTGCATCCACCAAATCAGTACGCATCTCCGTATTTATACCGCACCAATAATTTTGGTACTATACTGAAGGATATCTTTGGCCTAAATCACGAGTTTAATCCTGAGCTTGAGGGCTGGAGAAACAAGTATCTAAACACGAAACCACAATATTCTTTGCTGATTTGCGATGGCTCAGAATCCTCAAGCTGTTCTGATAAAAACAGCAGAGACACTTGGATAGCCTCAGTTCTTGGCAGCCCAACTGCTATCCGAATGAATGAGAGAGTCTTAATGTTTGCAGTAATTGCAGATACAGGATACTTATACTTACATTGCCCAAATTGCGATTCATGCGATCCATTTGAAATATCTTTTGTAAACATGTTGAAGAGCCACAATTTTATGGAGCTTTTAAGTAATAAAAATAAGCTAACAGCTTTAGCAAATATTCTTCCCCGTTTTATAGAAATAACTCTAAATAAGTTTGAGTTCAAACACAAATTCAACCCTACCCGAACTGGGGTTTTAGATGACGTTGTAACATTTGAAGTTCCAAAAGCTCAGGATATTTTATACTTTGCGGATTTGCATTCACTTTTGGCTTTAATTCCTCTTAATATAAGTATAAATATTAAAGAAACAATTGACATTCAAAGATTTGAGTTGGGTGAGAATGTAGGAAAACACTTTTGTCCCGATAAACCCAAACCACGATACCATCCAAAACTTTACTTTTACATTTATCCCATTGGGGCGGCACACCCAGGCCATTTTCTTACTACAGGACTTATATATCAAACAAACAGACTTCGCTTTATAAGCTGCCACATGGAACAGTTTCACTGGATTAACCAAGTCAAGGGTTTACTAGATGTGTTTGATATACCAACCTGGACGGTTCTCCTTGTCGCCGTGTTTATTCTATCTCACCTCATGAAATTTATACCCTATTCCATGGACAAATTGCAAAAGTATAGAAACAGGAACGTACTTTTTGACCTTGTGGCATCATCACTTGATCAATCAGCGAGTATATTTAACATAGAAGCTTTAAGGATTAATCCAGTATTTTGCTTAAGTTTTGCATTAATTCCACTTTCACAACTTTATTTAGGAAATTTGTACAAAGGTGATAATATTAAAGATATTACAGTTGGCCCACCAATGAAAGCTTTTGACACTTTCGAAAGCTTAGTGGAAAATAAATTTGAAACACTGGTACGGCCAGTAAGAATGACAGATGACGTATACATTGTTAATGACAGAAAATTACTTGTGCAAAATGACTTTGAAAAGGATAGCAAACACGAAGCATATCCATATCTCTCCACACTCTTAAGTGATATATTGATAAATATTCCATGGATACATTGGAAACGACTTAAGTATTTAAAAGACAAAATCCCTAGGAGGCAATGGTGGTACTTTGAAAATTCAGAGATACCGGATTTAATTTATGCATCGGTGAAAAATTATGCAGACGTTCAAAACGCTCTGGATGCGCACATATCGAAATGTAACAAGTCAGCAGTTGTAGATTCAGAATACTCTACCTTTCAGATGTACACCTTTAATAAAGCCAGAAGTAGGCCGGTGTATATAGGAAAAGATTTAATAAGTGAAAGCTTTGATGGATACACATTTACAGGTCAACTTCCCGATAGCTTGTTTTCAAAGCTTAAATACTACCTTCAATCTGGTTTACAAGATTGGTGGCAAAAGCATCTAAGTTGGTCAGTCATGATAAAGACGAATTTAGAGGCAACTAACATAGAAGATACAAGCACAGTGACCAATAGTAAAACGCAATTATATTCTCTTTGCTTAGTGCCTTTATTAGGAGTTTTGTTGTCGGCCATGATCTTTTTAGTATTTGAATGTAATGTTATTAGCTCGATTATTTTGTACCCGAAACAAGTCTTTTATAATTTTAAATGGTTCATTACTACAAGTTCAAAAACATCTGATTTTGTATAAATACATTTAAACTGTGTCTTGAAATATCTACAACTAATTTTACTGTAATGAAATTTCACACCGAGTAAGGCCAGCGCAGTTGTAAGTGCATTTTCTGACAGAATCATTTTTCCAGGCATGTAGTTGACATGAATAAAAAGGACAGACTATAAAATGATGGCTTATTTTTAATCGTAAACTCACAAACTAGATTCCATTTAATCGTAAACGAGCAATGCTAATTGAAATTGCTATAACGTTTCTGAATTTACTGCTATTGGAAAATAGTAGACAATGGTTTAGAATAGAGTTGCTGCATTTTACAACAAATATTTAACAATAATCATCAGATATAATTGAAATTAAATTTGGCAGTGATTTTTATCTTGACATTGGCTTGGCTTTCAAATCATAAAATAAATTACGTCAACAGAACTATGCAAGCTTTAAAATATTACTCGCGTTTTAAATCGCATCCTGATTTTGAAAAATTACCGCTCAAATATTGTCAACTAAAAATACATCGTTTTTGTTTAACAAACGACTCGAGTCGAAATAAAAGAGGCAACTTTCATTAGTCAGCTTTCTAGATTAAACCCTATTACAGGGTATTTTATCGTCTTCTATTTGAACAAATTGATATGGTTTTTACATAATCTGTCTCAAAAAGTAAGATGATCTAACTTCAACTATTCAGCGCTTGGCAATAACGTGGCGCGTGGCAATTCCCCTTTTTAGTACTTATTTAATACAAGTTGAAATTACAAAAATGGACACAACTTGCAGGCAACATTCTAAAAAATGTTTTCTCAGGTACACATTAACATAGAACACATATGGCTAAAGGGAATATGCTTCATGGATTTTAGAAATGGGATGGCTGTCAACATATTACGGAACTGTTTTAGCTTGTAAGTAATTAAAAATATGAATATCTGAGTGCAAGTCATTTATATGAGACTACACGTGTGACTATTACATTAGCTAGAATGTTGAGTGCTACTTATGAAATATTCTTGGATATGTGTTTATGGAGCTCAGACATAACTGACTTATTCTGATATAGCTAACCAAAAAGTTTGCGTTTCTTAACTTTATTGTCTTATATCCTCAACTAACAAGTTTTACTAAATCAACAGAATGTTTCCACTGAAACTAGAAATTTCAATTTGTAGTTCAAACCAAAAAAAAATAAGAATAAGCACACATAAATAATTAGGCTCCACCTATCCGTGTAAACAATTAAAAATGAATTTGGATACATTATTCATATCTTTTTTGTGTTTGCCAGCTTGCATGTGTAATTTGCAATTAGCAAATTTATTCAACGAAATTATTGCAGTAAACTCATTTTCCGACTGTACAACACGAGTAATAAACTTCAACGGTATAAATATTAACTTTCCAATATTGACCCATCCCATTGTTCTTCTCCGCTATTTTGGTTTTCCTGATATAAATGATTTGTATCCGTTTGAGTGGAAATCGTCAAGGGCAGAAAGTTTATCCGATTGGATACTAGAAATGTATCAGACTCGATTTAATTTCAAAGACTTGCCATCTGGTAACATCAGCATATCTTTCCTTCATCAATTCAGTAATTATTTTGGTTTGATACTAAATGATCGTGTGAATATGGCAGCAAGAAATAGTCACTGTGAAGCAAACATCTACTTACACCCACCTAGTCAAATCAAAGCTCCTGAAATCTATGATAAACATCCTCATTATGGCGTTGTATTAAATGATATATTTCGGCTAAACTTTGAGCACAACGGCGAGAATGAGTATTGGAGAGTAAAATTTCTAAATACCATTCCACAACACTCGTTACTTATTTGCGATTTCACTAAATATTCAAGCTGTTCCAATAAAAACGACAGAGAGACTTGGATATCTTTAGTTCTTGGCAAACCAGTGGTTACACGGATGTCAGAAAATATATTAATTTTGATATTGTTCGGAGAGGAGGGAGATTTTTATGTACATTGTGCATTCTGTGACTCATGTAATCCATATTGGTTAGAATTTATAAAAACGTTCCAAGACACGAATTCTCTGGAGCTGTTAAGTGAGACAAATAATCTCAATGCTTTAGCAGAAACAAGTCCACATTTAATTGATTTACATTTGAGCAGGAGCAATCAATTTAGACCCACTCGAAATAGTGTTTTGAAGGGTATCAGTTTATTCAAAGATGCTTGGACTGATGATATATTATACTTGGGAGATTTGCATGCAATGCGAACAATACTTCCTCAAAATGCAACTTTATATCTAACGAAAACATTTGACCCTGAAAAATTTAATTTTGATCAGAATACAGGGAAGAGGGGGTGTCGTGGTACAATCTACCCTCGTTTTCATCCAAAACTGTATCCTTACGTTGTACCTACTTCGGCTGCACACCCAGCTTATTTTCGTAGCGCAGGAGTTATTTTTCAGACAAAACAGCTGAGGTTTATAAGTTGTCACAAGCACCAGTT
>JAQFZH010001362.1:0-21921 GCA_034695485.1 Entomobrya nivalis
AACTAAAGTCAAATTCAGTTAATTTTTTTGTGAGTGAAATGGTAATTTTTTCTTTACAAGGTGGAAAAACTTGTATATTTTCAGTTTGGTTGTTGTGTTTAAGAACTAATAAGAACTCTATATGGGGACTAAACACTTTACATGACCATGCATTCTTGTCTGCATAGTTGAAATCCAACGATGATACATCGGCTACTAAAATACCCAAGTTAGTATGATGCATATATCGGTTGTCTAGGTAGTTGTTTAGCATCTCGAGTAAATTTGGAATCGGATGTTCAATATTTGGAACAAACAAGTATACGTTTTGTACAAATTTCCAGGGCTTGGTGTGTAGGACGTAGTTTCGGAGGTGAATTGAGACACAGATTTTACTTTTTACGGAATTAACGACAAGAAACTTTGAAGAACAATTCAATAGATTTTCCTTTATAATGTATCCTGTTTTCCCTGCGCTATTAATTTTCGTATATAAGTTGGAAGGAACGTAAGTATAATATCCTTCTAGAACGACAATGGAGTATTGTCTTAAAATAACTGGAATAAATTGTGTATACATTATATTTACTCCACAAAAATTTGTCACTGCCAGTAAACATGAATGACATGGTAACGTTACTTGATGCAAATTAATTTCAGTGGTAGAAGAACGTTTTGTGCAGGTTATACTTTCTCGGTCTGCTGTACTTAGTGAATAAAAATGTAATGATGCAGATACCAAATATGGAATAAAGATAATATATACTACTACCCAAAGGTTAATGTTTATGAAAAAATTCATTTTGTTTTGTACTTGAAAGTTTGATAACTTGAAAACAAATAATAATTAAGAATTGTAGTTATATTTTTAAAACACTAGATAAATGAGTGTAAATTTTATTCTCGAAACTTTGCTAAATTACTAAAACCTTTGTATATTCGGTGTACACTAAAGTTTCGAAATGGAAGTGCTAAAAATATAAATGATTTGGTCTGCGTATATTCACAGATCTCAAAAGTGTTAAAAGTCAAACCAACGTTTTTAATAATTCTCAAGCGATGACTGAAAAATTTCAAGCTTAACCCTAAATATTTTTCAGCATTGAGAGTTTACATGATACTTAATATTTAGACAAGTAATATTTAATGTAATGTAAATTCTCTTTTCTATTTTAATCATTTACTTAACACTTAACAAGAAATACTTATTAGATAGCTAAATATAATTTGTGCACATAGCAAGTAAATAGTATTTAAATATAAAATACAATTATTTTAGTATTCTATTTGTCAAACTTCCCATACACTAAGCAAATAAATTACTTACCTAATTTGCAAAAAAGTGGTGCAACATATATTGCGATGTAAACAGTAAGAGTTTACAAGTACCACGTGCTGAGTGTTTTCTTTTAATATTCGTGTATAAAAACCATAACAAGCTTTCTGTCTAAGACAATATTTCAATCAAAATCAAAAGTCCATATCATTAAGACAATTTGGAAAAATCTTCAATGTTTGACACTGTATGTATTTACTCCATAAAGTGTACTTGCAATGACAGTGTGATTGACATATGGAATGGGATTATTGAAACCAATAATTTTAGGAAAGATACATAGTGTCTTAATCAAGCCAAGCCTTTACGGAAAAATTATCCTAGTTATGTATACTATCTTAAGTTTTGTTAATTTTAATTAAAAACTTTATTAAACTAAATTGTAGTTTTTCGAGAAATTTTGAAATAAAGTAATGCCACCAACCTAAAATCCTAGAGTTTTGAAGACTTTTAGTTCTAAAATGTATAAATCTTCCTTTCAAACCAAAGAAGCGAGAACCTACTACAAATTCCGTCCTATTCGTTCATCTTCAAATGTGATTTTAATAATTAAAATGTTTTTATAATTCTTGGTTTTAGATTCATGTAGCTGTACTATCGAAACCTAGATTACAATTAAATTAAGCAAATTTGAGCTTGAATACCCAAAGTAAGCAATTGGCATGTTGACAAAACCAATTCCAGTGAAAAACATATAAAAGCACCAAAACAACTTAATAGTAATGCCCATACTAATTCTATCAAGTGTTTCGATTGACCATTATGGGTCTTAGTTTTAGTTTCTTTTGTTGAATTCGTCGTCTCAAATCGTTTAGAATTCGCTCGCACTTTTACTAAATGGACTGAAACAAATTTGTTCCACCATTCAAACACTCCTGAGCTTAGAAGTCCCCTAATTCGTTTTTGTACAAAATGAGGAATCCAACCAGTAAGATAAAATCCCAATCTTCTTTCAAAAAGTATGTCACCACCTATAGAAAGTTTTGAGACACCTCGACTTTTTAATACACGTTCCATCTCAATTAGTCTTGTATATGGAACAACAAAAGCTACCTTTTCACATTTAGCCAAGAAACGTACTGCAGATTCAATGTCCACACCCAAATGCGTACTAAACGTTTGCTTATGTAAATTTTCATTAAAATACTTTTTCGCTTGTTCAAAAACTGGGGACATCCATACTGTCGAATTCGTATACACGCTAACTATTCGTTTTGGTAAAATTTGCTCCAGCTGTTCAAAATAATTTTGGTACCTGAACAAATACGAAGATACCGACATAAAATCGTCATAGTCATTTCCTCTCCAAGTTTCATCATAAGTTTTTGAGTGCTCATCACCAAACCCAGCTTGCACATATTTTTTGAATGTGGATTCATTGAAGATACAATTACGTGTAATAGAGATTACCTCCGGTTCCGACAATATTGAGTAGTTTGAGGCAACCAGCTGGTCAAAATACTTGAACGGTTTAAAGGGCTTTGGTGCAATAAGATCGTACATGTTATCATTTTTGTATGCATTGCTTAATACCAACAAACAAAATGACATACAAGTTGCCAATACTTTTAAATGCAAAAAACGCAAGACGTCCTCACTATATGGAGTTGACTGTTCAACTAAATTTTTGTAAACAGATTCTATTAACACCAAAGTTAATTTTAGATCAATAGGTTTCTTAGCTGCAAGTAAAGTCCAAGTAATCGGCACCAAGACAAAACACATGATTGTTAAAGCAATCCAGCAATTAGTATCAAAGCTTTCAAGTAAAGTCTGCTGCAAAGTTTTATTGTTTGCAAATGTGTCTCCACAGCTTATAAATCGCATTTGATCGGGAGGATATTCAACTGAAAACTCTACACTATCTATGTCATGACCCATAAAGTATTTAATTCTTGTAATTGATGTAGTATAATGTTTGATTGAATAATAAGTGTCAAAATTTGTTCCAAGAATTTTCATCCAGGTATACATACCAGAATAGCATAGTAATAGCTCGTCGATTTCTAAGTCAAATATGTGAGAGGTAAGTTCCAAGTCATCTTTGCATCTACTTATTTTTTCCTTGAACATCAACTCATATCGGATTTCCCAGTTTGAGATATTGTTGATTTTTAACAATAAATGATTAATTTCTGTTTTTAGTTCCGAATATTTTAATGTAGCAATATTTGGGGATAACTTTAGCCTTAAGTCAACTCCACAAGGTGGAAATACGTAAAAGTGAGATATTTTCGATGGAAATACTGCTACAGTTTGAAATACTAAAAAATCTGATATATAGTTTTTGAATTTGCAGTCATGTTGCAATTTGAATATCATCGAATTTAAATACTGGGTTATATTAAAGATCAAAAAATTACTTTTTACAATGTAAAAAGTGAAATCATTTTGCTCGATGTATCTCCATTCAAACTCATCTCGAGTTTTTGTCCATAAGTCAGTAAATGTCCCAAATTTCTCTGGTGGGAATAGATGAATTTGTTGAACATGATTCCATGGTCTAATGGAAAGATGGAATGCAGTTATATTTATTGTGATGCAAACTTTGCTATAAATTGTGACCAAGAATTTACTCCAGCATTTAAAACTTCCGACGTTTAAATTTCCTCGGGGGTAATTCTCAAGTTTATGGATAAGGTTTGGAGCTGTGTACCCGTTTCTAATTTCATGGAGTTTAACTGGTAAATACCGTCTCAATATAATGGGTGTGTTTTCTGTAGGGAAAATATTTACTCCACGAAAATTTGTTATTGATACGAAACAAGTATTGCAGAGGAAAATTTGTTTTAAATCGACTTTTTGTGTTTCAGTTGGCTCGTGCAAGAATGCTGATGCTGTATGAGTTTTCAAATAAGACAAACTTACAGTTAAGCCAATGACAAACCATAAGGTTGCTCCCATTTTAAATATTTAAATACCGTTTTTGTACTTGGTGTTTAATGATTTGTCGTGTTTAAAAAAAGAGAAAACATAAATTCTTTCATGTGTCAAAAACTTTGACTCAGAAAGATTTAATAGAAATTACGATGTTAATATGCTTACGAAATACTAAGGTATCTTTTGGAACAAGGTTAAAGCAGAACAGTGTACCTAGCTATAGTTTTAAGGTTACTAGATTTTAAAAATAGAGCCAATATTGACTTTAGTATAAAATTGGTTTGGGAGGATTTGAAAGCAAATAGTGTTCAACCAAGTTTTGAATTATTTGTTGAAGTATTTGTGAAATTAAGTTTGACAAATTAAAATTTACTTAGCATTCGAAATATTTTATGATTTATTCTGTTCCATTAGAATAAAGATTGGGCGTAATTGATTTTTGTTTAAATTTAATCAATGTCACTTTATTATGCAGTGAACTGGAGACATATCATGATACATATAGCAGAACAAGTCGCTTTACTGCTGAAAATGGAATTTTCAAAAACGTGTTCCCGAAGCTTTTTTGTTAAACAAAATATAGTAACCTTTTCAAAATGAAATAAAATACTTAAGAGAATAACCTGTATTGCTTTTGCATTATACCAACGATCAGTTATAAAAACTGTGGAGGGGACAAATAAACTGATTCTTATAACCAAATTCATTGACATTGTGACTACGTGATGACGTATGTGTAATTTTTATGCCGAATTGTGTAACTTGAGTATTTATAATTAATTCACGTTCATAAATATGCCTGTTTTATGAAAAAGTTTTTTTATTTAATTCTGGAACCAGGTGCTAAACCATGTGCTTATTGCTTTTTCTTTATCAACCTTTAATAAAAAATAAGTCATGCTTTTAGAACGAACAAAGGATGCGCATACATGTTTTTCACTGTAGTTTAGCCAGATAATATTTGTGTATTCATAAAGTGTACTCTATAAGTGCATCCGTACATTCGTGCACGGGGGAATTTCCTTTGTACTTACATTTGAGTTTTCTATTTCGAATAACACAATGTACAATTTTTAGCACATCATTCACCTTACCCTTTCAGTATGAACTTTACACTGCAGCAAAGACACACATCACCTAAAAACTAATCAATATGCAATTTTACCAGTAGACAATCGTATTCGAGGTTGTAAATGCACTAAACATGTTAATTTTCATAGTAAACATTTTTGACTTGCATAATGCTAAGATAAACATAAATGAATAAAAAAATATTTATACATAAAAGTTGATCAACATCGTTTTCCTTTCAACTTGATGTGTTAATTGCACACGTCTTACTGCAAAAAAATTCTTCAGTCCAGTGAACTGCATAGTATGCACTTTGCATTTAAATAGAAACACATCACACCGCTGCACTAACCAAAGTGCGAGAAATACAGTAATTTAAGTCATGCTGAAAATGCATTAGGACAAAAGTATATTCAGTAAACACTTTCGTATAATATTTGGTATTATTTAATGCATAGATGAAGGACAAATATTTTTGCAATAAAGTTCATTAACATCGGAAGCATGACAAAATTGAACTTTAGAACACATTTTTAAGTGACTTCGCATTGGAACTTCCCGTTAGTCTTTTTTTAAATAATAATTTATTTCAGTGTTAATTTTTTCTGATTGTACAACTTTTAAGTTGAATCAACTCCACTCAAGTCAGTTGTAATATTTTACACCTTTGATCTTCACAAAGCAGAAGTGATAGGTATGACCAACAGTTATTTTGCTTTATAAGTAAAATGTTTAAGGCATTCTTTTATCAGAGCTGATTGAGGAATCGAGACGAAAACATTTATCAAAATTTCCTTAAAAAATCCAAAGACAAATATTTCAGTATCGAATCATTTTACTCACTACTTTGCCCCAAGAATGAATACTATCTACATCTTCGTTGGTCTTGTAAGTTAATACATACTTTCTTTCATATAAATACAAAAATATGGTTATAAACTGTTTAAAAATTAATTCGTTTGTTTTAGGTGATAGCTTTCGCAGCTACCTCAACAATTAAAAGGGATGAGTTAAAATTCGAACCTGAACAAAATTTTCTAAATGCTTCAAAAACGGGATTTACGACCATCGTTTATCACAACGTAAAAATAGTATCACGATTTGAATGGATAACAGAGTTGCCGGTGAATGCTACTTTAAAAGAACAGCAACAGATTCTCGATGAATTTATTCACAAATTTGAAGATCATATTGACAACTTAAGGGCCAAGAAACGAATGGAACAAGAAAATGATACCAGGAGCCATAATACTGAAACACAGGAAGATAAAATTACGGAAGATTCAATTTCATTAGCAGACTTCCTGGATATCTTTCCACTCGGTGGGATAACAGTTGGCCCAGACAACACAATTAGACATGAAGTGCTCATGTCAGATAAAATCTACGACGAACTGGACAAAAAGCATGTACGAGAAACATCGTGGTTTAAGAAGGTTCTTAAACAAATGAAAAGTGACAGTAAAATTGAAACAGGGGAATATGTGGATTTGGTCGGTGATATGGTCAAAGAAATGCAAAATGTTTATATTAACCCATTAAATACCCCTTTAGGTTAATAAGGAAAAACTGGGTAAGATGATTACATTCATTTGAATACTGTATCCATTTTTTTATCATGTCACTGAAATAAAAATTAGTAATAAATTGAACTATAAGCAATGATATTTTATGAAAATCGTCTGTTTTATCCAACAGCAAATTTTTATACACAAAAAAATCGTAATAAAAACATTGTTAGTTTATCACACCCTCAACATACATTACTGACATCATAATATAGAATGCATTGTATCTGTGTTTGTACCTACGCAACATGTTTTCCGTTCACATTTACAAGTGTACATTATAAATCATTTACAAAGTATGATATCATTTTACTTCTCTGCCTGCAATGCATTTAATAAAGTCACTGGCAACGCATAAAAATCGAATGACGTCATCTGTAGACCAACAAAAAGATTTTTACTACCTTGTTCACCAACATCCTTTTGATATATACATCCTTTTAGCTTTACATGGTATTAGAATTTACCTGAGTTTATTGCATTTCGTCAAATTCTTCTCAGCACACAGTTTTAAAGTTGAATAAACTCCACTGCAGCGCTATTTCACTCCGAAGCCAACAAACCAAAACCGGTTTTTCAGAAGAAACAAATGCAACTTTTTTGTACGTGAAGATTTTCAGTTAATGTTTATCAGAATGATTTCTGAATTGGTGCTGTTAACATTTCTCCGCATTTTACGGTGTAAAAAAATATTTCTTTATTTTTTTTAGATATTTTCAATAAGTTACTAACTCATCGTTTTAAAAATGGATACATTATTTATTATCGCATGTGCGGTAAGTAAATACATTTTACTTTAGAAAAACAGATTTTAATTTATCTTATTTTAAAAAGAGTGTGGTTTTTTTTAGATAATTATTAGCACAGCAAGTGGAGCAGTAACCAGCGAGGACGACGAATCAATTCCAGAAACTACTTCAGTGAGCTATTCAAACGAACAAACCGAATTACCAAGTTTTCGGGACGAATTAAAGTCGGAATCGAAAATCGAATGGAAAATACAACTGCCTAAAAATGCAACTGCGAAAGTACAGCAGAAATATTTCAATAGATTGATGCCTTTCCTTGCAAAACAATTTGACAGCTTGAGGAAAAAAAGACGAATGGATCAACAATATCATTCGAACCAATTTAACGCTGGAAAGCCGGATCAAAATGATGACCGCCCGTTTTCGTTAGAAGATGTTATGGAATATTTTAGGGTCGGGGAAGCTCAAATTAACCCGGAAACTAACATGGCTACGTTTCAAATAAGTGTAACTGATAAAATCTACACCGAACTGGACAAGTACAATGTTCGTGATACGATGTGGTATCAAAAGGTTGTTGAACAAAGAAATAGTAAATGGGTGAGGGAATAAATTATCATCCAGATTTGTACACTGAGATTGCTCCAAAAAAAATTTACGTTTTAAATTTCAGTGAAAAAAATTACTCTCATTTGTCATGACATTTGAATTTACTGCTAGTATGAATAACCTTTTCTTTGAGTAAAAAATAAAGAATAACATTTTTCACAACAATTTGCAAGCTACATTTTCTTTAAATTTGTATAAACATTAAGTAACATCATATAATAATCAAAATAATGAAATCAATTCATATAAAGGTAAAAAATAAACCAACCACCATTTCCATTTACATCATAACTACGTTATATTTTGTCGTAAATTGGTTTTTATCGATTGATAAAATCGAAAAGATAACATAAAGTAAAAAGTACATAGATCAATAATTTTGTTTCATGAAGAGTCTGGTCGTGCTCTACATCATATTATATGCACGTTTTGTCTTTCAAGAATACTTCCTAAATATGTCATGATAGTTTGATAATTTCTTAAATTTACAGCAATGTAACGATCTCGCATATTTCTAAAAACATTTGCCCATAAAACACACATAGTTTTATGCATTAGTTTATTACAACTATTATAATGTTTCAAATAAATTGCATATTTTATTTTGTGAGTTTTGTTCAATTTTTAAAGAACGAAAGGATTTTTAATTGTTGAATGTGAAAATCCTCAATGTCATCATTCCCAAACAAACAAAAATATCTACTAACAAATTCGAAAATTAAGCTCACCTGTAAAATTAAACATATCCAATAACCAGTGTTCTCTTGAATCTGAAAAGGACAACTATAGGCACAGCAGATTGTCATTATTAATTCATTATGTACAAACCAATAAAGCTAAAAATAAATCCAATATGTTATGTGAAATAAAAATAAATTAAATTACACCATATTTAAAAATAGAGGAATTTGACACACTAAACTTTAAAAATTTAGTGTCCACCATAATCATCGAGTTTACTTAGCTAAAAAACAAGTTAATTTTAGTTCTGATATTTTTTTAAAACAAAGTATAGCAAATAACTTTGTACATTACGGTATCAGTAATTGATTTAAAGAATTCTATCCAGAATATAATCATATTCTGGAAATTGAATTATTAAAAAAATTAAAGGATATCACTAATTCAATCACCAATTATTAAAAATAATCCATTTAAACGTAGACAAAAATAACTCTCTGATTTAAAATCTCACATGCTTATTAGGTTTTTAAGCAATATGTACAAAAATAGAAACTATTATTTTAGCTCTATTAAAATAAAGTAAAAAATTCATCCAAAAATAGGTCATTTGGAAATGATTTGAACACACGTTGAATGTCAGTGAAAGTCAACAGTTACAATTGTGCTATTTCTACTCAGTCAAAAACCAAAAATTTGCTGTGGCTACAGCTTTCCCCAAAACCCCCGTGTTTAGCAATTACAAAATGCTCTCCAGTATTCGAATACGAGCTTTCCGTTTACAACAGTTGGGTTTCTCGTACCTCCAAATACACCCAATACATTTCGATGTAGAACGCAAAAGTCTTCACTACACAAATCCAAAATCTTGGAGAAAAAGTTTCCTAATATGTTTGGTTTTGATTGCTCTCATATTAATTGGTTGCGCATATGTGGTTTTCACACATTTATTTATTCGATACCGAGAAAACTACAATATTGGATATATTGGACTACACATAATTGCTGCTGTAGCAACAATCGTTCCGTTGTCAGTTTCCGGCATTTTATGGAAACATCCAGAAACTCTGCTAGGAATCACTGTGTTATTCGACTTTCAAAAGACTAGAGGAGCAGGTAAGAGTACATATTTAAAACAATGTATTTAACAAAACAGTCTAGTGCCTATATTTATTTTTCGTGGTACTAGACTTATACGAAACGATATGAGTTATGCGTAATTTTACATTGATATATATTTACAGACAATGAGGATTCAACAAACCGACTCACAATACTAGATGTTCTGCTGCTTTATTTCGCAATTGTCAGTCCGCTAATTCCGTTCGTTGTTTTGTTTTCCTCTATTTATTTCTGCTTTGACCCCTACTACTTTATTCTTGGCGACATAGTTGGAGATCCCGATTTTCAAAAGACATCTTTGCCAATTCACTTGGCTTGCATTTTAGCTCGAATCATTCTGGCATCTTGTTGTTTTGAGTGTGCTCGTACTATTTCACTTACAATTATGATATTACTTCTAGTATTTGAAGTTTTGCTAGTACAAGTAACAACATTTATTCGTCGAGAAGTCGAAGATCAATTAGGTTTACAAATATTGGTAAATCGAGTACAACAATTTAGTTTGATATGTTTGTGTGTAAAAGACTCGCTTGAAAAATTTGTTGCCGTATTTATCACGGTTATTTTTTGGGAAATAGTGGCTGGAGCATTTGTAATTATTAGGGCTCACCGTCAAGTCCCCTATTTTACGTATTTGATTGTCTTTAACGCAATAATTCTTTGTTTTTCATGGCTTATTGTGGTTCTAACTACGTTTTGCCTGTTTTGTGGAAAATCAATACTTTTAACGAATCGACTAAAAAACGATGCTAAAATGACGTTTGCAACTTGTGGATGCACATCGAAGAGAAAATATTTATCGATTTTAGGAAAGGTTGCCAAAGGTATGATCCCAATTAGGGTTTATTATTATCCATTTTTGGCTATTGATAACCAGTTTTGCAAAGATACAGTAAGAAACCTTTTTGGAAGAATATTTGATGCTATTTTAATATTTTAAGACTAGTGTAGTCAAATGAACATTGTGAAATAAATATTGCATCAGAAATTGTACACGTTAAACAAAATCAACAAAATATAGAAAACAATTTAAATTTATTCGTATTGAATGTTATTCTGGACAGTTCAGATATTCTAGTAAATATTTCTTGATATAAATTCACAAAGGTGCTAAGTTTTCCAAAAACAAGAAAAAAAATCCGAACCGAAAAATACAGGAGTTTCTTTAAATGTGATTGAGGCCTTGATGATTTCAAGAATATAGTTTCTACATTAAAAATTTTTGAAAAAGGGGTAAAAAATTCTTTTGAAATCAAATATATCTTAATGTGATGGAAATGTAAAATCAGGTCATAAAAGTATCAATTTGACTTCATTTTTGGAAACCTCTGATTTAAGATATATAGGTAGGGTCAGCATTGACAGCTAGAAGCACTAATTATTTAGCAAGAAATTCCATTGCTAAATACAATAATTTAGCCATGTAATTTACATATTTACAGAAACCAGACTTTACTGATTATAACAAGTTATAACGCATGGCTGTAAGTGGATTACAAAAATTTCAAAGGAGAGTTATTTTACACCGTACCCGTATTCCGTATGTAAATAATCCCGAGGGTACCAGTTAAGGGGAGTTATTTCTTGATTTAAAACTATTAACATATAAACAACATAATTTAAATTGCAACTTATGTCAGATGTGAAAAGAATAACGGGATTTTAGATTACGTAATATGAAGTTCTCTAACGCCATCATCCGCAAACAAACAAAAATATCTACTAAAAAATTCGCGAATTAATCTCACCGGTCAAATAGAGGAAATCAAATAGCCTGTATTCTCCGGATCTTGAAACGAACAGCTATAAACACATCAGGTTGCCAATCTAAATCCAATATGAATAAATCACCGAAGATAATAACTAAAACCAATATTTTATGCGGAATAAAACATTAAATCACATCAAATTTAAAAATGGAAGAATTTTTCTCGTTAAACATTCAAAAACTAGTGGCCACCATAATCATCGAGTTTACTTAGCTAAAAAAACAAGTTAAATGAGTTCAGGAAATTTTGTAAAACCAAAGTATAACAAATAGCTTTGTATAAAGCGGTATCAATAATTGATTTGAAGAATTGTATCAAGAATTCAATCGAATTCTGGAAATTCAATTATTCCAAAAAAGCAGATATCACTGATTTAATTACCAAATGCTAAAAATAATCCGTTTAAACGTGGACAAAAATAACCCTGTGATTTAAAAAACTTACATGCTTATTACGTTTTTAAACAACATGTACGAAAATAGAAATGATGATTCCACCTTTGTAAAAAAATAAAGTAAAAACTTGTTTTTCAAAAAAACATTTGAAATGATATGAACATACGTCGAATGTAGGTGAAAGTCTACAGCTGCAAGCTTGCTAGTGCTACTCGCTCAAAAATAAAATATAATACCTTTGGTTTTTTTCCGAAACGCCCGTGTTGAGCAATTCCACGATGGTATCCAGTTTTCGAATACGAGCTTTTCGTTTACAACAGTTGGGTTTCTCCTACCTCAAAATACATCCTATACATTTCGATGCAGAACGCAAAAGTCTTCACTACACAAATCCAAAATATTCCAGAAACAGTTTCCTAATATTCCTCCTTTTAAATGCCATCATTTCTCTGAGTTGTGCATACGTGGTATTTACCCATGTATTTATTCGATATCGAGAAAACTTCAATATTGGGTATGTTGGATTATACATAATTGGTATGATGGCAACATCTATTCCACTGATTGTTTCCACCATTTTATGGAAACATCCAGAAACTTTGCTAGGGATCACTGTCTTATTTGACTTTCATAGGACTTCCGAAGCAATTAAGTGTTTCATATTTTTAATTCAAGTTTTAGACATGGCAAGTATTACTGAGTCTGTACTAGTATTGGCTACTGCAAGTTTAATTTTATTTTAAACCAATCACGTGAATTAATTTCTTTCGTGCTACTATATTGTAAGATGTATCCATGATTAAATTTTATATTTAAATTTCCAGACAACGACGTTTCAACAAGCGAGCTAAAAATAATAGATTTCGTGCTACTTTACTTTGCGATCATCAGTCCGTTAATACCATTCGTGATTTTGTTTTCCTCCATTTACTTCTGCTTTGACCCGTATTACTTTATTTTTGGGGACATACTTGGAGATCCTGATTTTCAAAACACATCTTTGTTAACCTATGTGGCGTGTCTTTTTCCTCGAGCAATTTTAGCATCTTGTGGTTTCGAGTGTGCTCGCACTATTTCTCTGACAATTATGATATTACTTCTAGTATTAGAAGTTTTGCTAATACAAGTAGCGACATTTATTCGAAGAGAAATCGGTGATCATTTAGGTTTAAAAATATTGGTGCAACGAGCACAACAATTTAGTTTGATATGTTTGTGCATTAGAGGGTCACTTGAAAAGTTTATTGCCTTGTTTATCACAATCATGTTTTGGGTAATAGTGACTGGAGCATTTGTGATTATTAGGGCTCATCGTCAAGTCCCGTATTTCATGTACATGATTGTCTTTAACGGAATAATTCTTTGTTTCTTATGGCTAACAATGGTTCTTACACTATTTTGCCAGTTTTGTGGAAAAGCAATTGTTTTAATACACCGACTTAGGAATAATGCTAAAATGTTGTTTGCAGTTTGTGGATTTGCTTCCATGAGAAAACCTTTATCGATGTTAGAAAAAGATACTAAAGCAATGATCCCAATTAGGGTTTATTATTACCCATTTTTAGCTATTGATAACCAGTTTTGCAAAGACACAGTAAGAAATCTTTTCGGAAGAATATTTGACGCTATTTTAATATTTAAGGGTTATATTTAAGACGGTAACATTGCACAAGAAAATGTGTACGTTTCACAAATTCAGTAAAATATCGAATCTTAATAGTAGTACTCAGCATCGAGCCATACTTTCTGTTACCTCCATAAGTGCTGATAGTTAATCTACTAAATACATATTTTGTGGCACTATTTTATAGCTATCAAATTTAGACGAATACAAATTATTACGCACCAGGACTTTTTAACTTGCTCATAAATATTAACAAAACTACATCAATTTCATTTCTTATTTTCCCAATGAGTCATTTTGTACGTCAACTTTGTAATTTATATATATTTATTACAAGAAGAAGTAAACATATTACCCATTTTTTTGACGAAGTGCAGGCCAGGTCGTCCGATCAGACTAATATTTATATAAAATAATTTGAACTCCAGAGTAAATTTTTTCTCATGACAAACATGTATAAAAGTAAATGAACAAAAATAAAAATAAAGTTAAGTATATACGACTGCATCAAATGAATTCACTCGTGTTATTCGAGTAGGCTTTTGGGTAAATTAGAAAAAGGTGATTGTGACCGGTTGACCTAAATAAATTAAGAAATATGAATTGCACTCTGTTCGGAAATTATAAACTCAACCATGACTTTTGAAACTAAGTCCAATATTTCATACTTAATAGAGAGGCATTATTATATGGTATGGTGTTTAAAACACCCATTTTATGAGGAGTATAGTAGATCAATATGGATTCTTCAGACCTAACCCCTTGGAAATGGGACGGGGTTTTTAAAACCGTGTCAAAAAATCCTTTTCCGGAAAATATAAACTCAAAAACTTTTATGCCAACTATTTCCCAATTTTAGCGAAAATGATTTTGACGTTTTTTCCGGTTATGAAATACATAGAGTATTTCACGACCATCCGACCATTTTCAAAGTGTGATATCTCGTTAAAATGTTGATGACTAGACCGGATATTAATATGATAAGATAGCCACAGGTCTAACTTAAAAATAAGTGTAAGTACTGATATGTAGATGCTTCTTTTAGTTAGTTACAGCTCAGAAACTAAACAAGATGGATACTCCTATTTAAACAAATTTGTCGGGAGTGAACTTTCTTTACCTTCCAGCCTTATCTGAAAGCATGATTAGAACAAAACTCTTAACTTCTTTTGCTGATTAAACTCTATGTCTCATGGTGAATAAAAGTCGGTGTCAACGATTCATCAACTTTGGATCTATTGTTAAAAGTAAATACAAGAAGGAAGGGCCCAAAACGTGCCAAAATTACAAGAAATTTCAGAGATTAGGCATGATACTCTGAATGGATAACATGCGTGCTAATTGCCAAATGGCAGCAAATATTAAGCCATACGTGAGAAATTTTTGGCGCATAACATTATAAGTTTAGGGGTCTTATTGTACGACTTGCTGACAATTTTCCTGAATTTGGGCTTGCCATGAAAAACAGAAGCGCAAAATCAGATTTTCATGAAAATCGTACCACCTACCGTTGAAAGATTACAGGTTCCCCAGACCTAAATGGTATCACAAATGTATTGCCCATTCAATGCGACATATTTATGACCATGAGTGAAACATTTTACTTATAAATGAGTAACTTCTACTTGGTTAAAACAAGGACACAAAAAATCACCCTTAAAATCAGGACTTTGACTGAAATAAAGTTTGCATTGATGCCCTTGTATGCAAAGAGCTGGAGAAAAATCCTGTAGTGTGTTTATAAGTTAGACTCTAAGCTATCTTGTCATATCAACAACTGATCTGTTTATTTGTATTTGGCTAAGATATCAAAATTTAAAAATGGTCGGACGGTCGTGAAATACCTTATGTATTTAATTACCTGATTAATTGTCTACATAATTTAAGTAGCTTTCTATGTTTAAGTCCGATATGTCAATACTCACTTACTACATGTGTGTAAGAAATTGAACCTCGACTGGTAACAATCAATACGGCTTGAAGCGAAGAAATACAACTACCATCACAACTAGAAAGGTACCCACAAATTAGCTACAATTGCTTCGCTCCGAAATAAATTTAAAAACATTTATTCTACCTTTATAAAACGTATGTATAACTAGTCGTAAAATTTTAATATTTAATCTTTCTAATAATCAATAGCACGTGCTCATTTGCAATTCCGTTAAATACAAAACTCTATTATCACTATAATTAAAAATGATTATAATTAAAGTCAGGTGTTTATTAGCAATATCCAGTTGTATGTTTTCCACTTTAGTACTTTATTCAACACGTCAGTAGTTGAGGTATCACCATGTGTCATGATACCCCTACTATCAGACGCGGCTTCTCTCCAGGAAAGTGCATCTCTCTCTCTGGCTCCAGCCAATGGCAAACCGCCACCGCACCAGCATGCAATGCGGAAAAGGAGGATGCAAGCAAGATCCCACTTGCCACCATCAACTCAATCATTCTCTCAATCTATCATTCATTCTTACAATTACTCTGTAAAGTAAATGTGTGCTAAGAATAAATATATTCTTAAACTTAACTGTCCTTCTCGAACCTCATCCTCATTAACATTGCTTCCTAGCAAATCGTTACATGACAGTAGTCACTATTAAAATGTCAACAATATTGAAATAGTTTGGTCCAAAACAAATTTCATGCAAGTATTTACCAAAACTACTTTGCTCTACATAAAAGAAGGGTCCAACATGCATTCTCATATCCCGACAAGACTTAATACACTTTCGAAAATATAAATTAACCTTCCCATTTTTAACAAATAACCACTTTAAATACACAGATTTACACAATGCTTGGCCACCACCATGACGGTATGTATACATAACTGCAAACATTATTGCAAAAAAAAACCAAAGCCCAAGTTAAATAATACGGGTATTGGAAGGGTGCTATTAAACCTTAATGTAGAGCTGCTACTTAGTATCATAACTATACATGCACTTGTTATCACACTAGGTAAAATTCTACTACAATAGCACGTTGTGCCAATTCGGTTTAGGATCAAAAGAGATTTAAATTGAAGAAGAGGCGTTTCCAGATAATATTTTGTCCGAAATGGCAGCTTTTCAATTTCTTGAAGTCTATGACTGATTTGCACAAAAAATCGAAAGACAAAAATTACTTTTAGGTTTTTTATATAAAATCAATAATGTAATTCAAGTACTTACAATATACATCCGGTATAGTATGTCATTGTAATAAATAGGCTAACTGCGAGTGTATATACGTAGCAAACAATGTAAATAGAAATCATTGACAAGTGTGGATCGTTGAAACCTTCTGCTAAGTATCCAATCCAAGAATCATACAAATCTGAAGGCACATACCTTCCTGGCCAGTAGCGACGACTGTAACGATTCTGAAAATGAAGCCCTAGTGGCAAAAAGGATTGAACATATATGAATGGTAATCCACATTGAACTAGTCTGCTGAATCCTTTGCATATTGGGCCAGTAAATGGAAATGACCAGTGGCCAAACCGTTTGTTATTTTGCCAAATAATGCGAGTTTTGTAAATTATATTAAATAAGTAGACCGTTCCGTCTAAACCAAATGCGACAGATATTGTCATAAATGTTGCGGCTATACGGGGTAGAGCGTGGACGTAAAAGTTCATAAATTCTTCAGAGTCAACGGTTGATGGTGTAACGTGGTTGAATTGAGATAGTAAGTAGACGTTGTCAAGGAGAAGAAGAAATACTGAAGTATGAGTGAAATGAAGTATGAATGAATGAAGTAACCAGATGTGATAAACGAATATGTTGGTTGTGACCTAGAATTTGCTTGTAGTTTTATTTGAATTTACAGGTAGACATATCACTTTATGGCTAAAATTGATCCAGTTAGAAAACTTCAACTCCCAAATAATAAGGTTGGAGGTTTGAGTTTTCCAAATATTTACGTTTTTAAGAAAGCCAGCCATTGTATGGTAAAATATTTACTAAGTAATCCGTGTAAGCAATGCTTCGATAGTAGTTGGAAATGTTCTGGTTGGGCTATTAACTTTTAATGCTTCGGCTGCATAACATTTTGTTTGTTTTTTTAATTGAAAGTTATTTATGTGTTATGGGGATATATTATTATCTTCTTTTTACGCAAATTTAAGTGAATCGATTTTTATTTCTGTAAATATTTTAGTATTATTTTATATGGATTAAAATCTAAAGAGAAGTTGGCCGCATGAAAACATTAAAATTACTAGGAAAACTAATGTGTGCATATTTGCTTATAATATGAAATAAATGTCAAGTTATTTTTTCAAAATTAGTTTGCACAAATACTACATTTTTGTATACTAGAAATTAAACTAAAAACATTCATATGTTAGCAGGTTGTAAAACCAAACAAACTACAATAAAGTTGGGTTGCTCTATAATATTTGAAGGAAGGAGGTGTTGCGAAATTGGATTTTTGAGTAATTCGTATAAAATGTTTTTTTATAAAAACTATGGCATGAGTTATTCAACTTGACGCACACACATAAATTTAACAAACATTTTATACAACCAACCATTTTTCGCCAACGGACAAAATTGGGGATCAATTTA
This sequence comes from Entomobrya nivalis, assembly GCA_034695485.1. Lineage (NCBI taxonomy): Eukaryota > Metazoa > Arthropoda > Collembola > Entomobryomorpha > Entomobryidae > Entomobrya > Entomobrya nivalis. The sequence goes on from JAQFZH010001362.1 coordinate 18,343, forward strand.
AATAAAATTAGGAAACAAAAGTTGTGTGATAAACAAAGTACTTCTTGATTGAATTAAATTGTTGCTTTTGTCTTCATTTAACAGGATAAGTTGATTTTGTAATTTGAATCTCAATTTACCAAGGAAAGTTCCCTACAAAAAAAAGTAAACTACTTCAAATTAATTTTTTCACGATACGGAAGACAATACTGGAGCGATATTGCAAAAACGATTTTATTTGCAAGGTTGGTTTAAAAAAAAATGGGTTTCCTAAAAACAATTAAATTTCTATCAACTCAAGGTTTTTTTTATTAATTTTAACATACTAATTTTAAAATTATCCCAAACTCAGCAATATATTTTCACCAAATATTCAGTTAATTTTGGATGTCATTTTTGCGCGATAAAAGTGAGTTTCTGTAAAATCAACATAAATCAATGAAATATTATTTGATACGAATAAGAGATGAAACGACCTTCATTCTTTAAATTCACCAAACCGTGCTAGCAAAGTTTGCCTATTAAGGCAAAATGATTTTTATGTGAATAAGTGAAGACAAACACTATATTAGTTAATTTTTGTTTTAGCGACGTCGTTATGATTGCTCCTACAGCGGGTTTATTGTACCCAACGTTATTGCGTCTTCGTGTTTAAAGTTTCAAATTTTTATTGCCGGACCTCGAAAATGTTTTACATCCATTAACCAATCCCAGAAATTTCCAGAAGCATATTTTTTTATTATTTGTTCGGTAGAAAGAAAAATATAACTTGTACAAGTTAACATGAAAGAAAACGTCTAAACAATTCTTAAAAGCAATTTACCGCAGTGCACAAGAATTCAGTTTAGCAAACATAACAACTTTATTGAATTCTGGAGAACAATTGCATAAAAACTATTTATTTACCATGTTATTGGAAACCTAACCATAAATTCATATTACAGAGAAGTTGGAATATTGAAGCGTCAATTCAAAATTTAATAGCTTTTACAACAAATTTAAAAATACAACGAATTTAATTCCATCATATAAATATAAAAACTTCGCATATAAAACAAGTCGTTGCCGTCGACAAGTCGACAACTTCAACTCAAAACTCTAGCACATAATAGTATCAGTAATTGATTTGCAGAACAGTATCCAAAACTTGCCTCAATTTAACAAAAGTCCGGATATTCAATTGCTTCCAAAGATAAATTAAAAGATACTAACAATGCAGGTCTACGCATAGCATATCTTGGAACCAAATGCAAAGTACATTTTCTGGATCGAATTTGAATGCTAATTATTAAAGTCATAACCATTTTTTCGAATGCGCATGTATATAGGGGTCAACAATTACCCTAATTATAAATGCTTAGTAATGCAAACATTAGGCCTGACGGAGCGGACATGCACTTTCTTTCTTAAACATTAGGGTAAACAGTGACCCCAACACATATGCGTATTCGGGAAAACGGTCATGATTATCGTCTTAAGCATGTAAAACTGCCCCACAAAATGTACTTTTCATTTGGTCCCAAGATATACTATGCGTAGACCTGCATTGTAAGTATTCGATTACGGTTTTTTTAATAACCAACTAAAATGTAAAGTAGAATAGCTCCTTAATTTAAAACTTACATGATTCTTAATTTTTTTATAACATTCCTAATAATAGAAAATATTATTTCGCCGAGAAAAAATTAAGTAAAACAAGAAAATTAGAAAATGATAAAAGCATAGTTTGAAGGTTAGTGAAAGTCTGCATCTACAATTGTGATGTTGCTACTCACAATAGGTCAGAAATAAAATATTTCGGCTACAAATTTCCCCAAAAGATATCTCCGTGTTTAAAAATTCAGAAATGCTTTCCAGTTTTCGAATCCGAGCTTTTCGCTTACATCAGTTAGGCTTCTCCTACCTCAAAATACATCCTGTATCTTTCGATGCAGAACGCAAAAGTCTTCATTATACAAATCCGAAATATTCCAGAAATAGTTTTCGTATATTTTTGCTTTTAAATGCTATCATTTCTTTTAGTTCTGCATACGTCGTTTTCACCCATGTATTTATTCAATATCGAGAAAACTTTAATATGGGATATGTTGGAATATACATAATTGCCATAGTGGCAACATCCATTCCACTGATTGTTTCCAGCATATTATGGAAACATCCAGAAACTCTGCAAGGAATCACTGTGTTATTCGACTTTCAAAAGGCTAGAGGAAAAAGTAAGTGTACATGCTTAAAATAAAGATATTACAACAGGTCTATTTTAGAAATTATTTAGTTGAAGGGATCGAAGTTAATTAAAATTACTCTCTGATTAGCTTTTTTAAATGCCATAAATATTCAGAATATGTAGATAAATTTTCTTAAACAAAGTATGTCAAACTTTGAAATCAAAGTAACAAAAAGAAACCAGTGTATTTTCATTTTTTTTTCACTAAAAAATTAGTACTGAAACCTGATTATTTAGTTTTAGAATAAAGCTTTCAATGTTCGATGTGGGTAATGGACAAAAAAGTCTTTCTCTCTGTTGGCCCGTCGGTCCGTTCTTACTCTATCTTCCACACGGTTTAAACGATTTACATGACATTTAGTATACAGATTCATACAGTACAAAAGTATTGAGTTTGGGGCAAAACGGTGCAACGTTGCAGGATTAATGATCAATTAGTGGTTACATGCGTTGTATATAAACACGAAATAAATATATATTACACCAAACAATAGAATCAATTGCTCCAAAATTCAATAGCTTTTGTAATAGGAAGACAATAAGTATATTTAATTCAATGACTTTAATACAAGTCTAATTAGTACAAGTTTTTGTTCAAATATTGCAACTTAATTATAATTCCCGACGGAGCCGGCAACCAATCCCAAAAAAAAATCCAATGTGTTTACCGGTTTTATTTTAATTATTTATTGTACAATAATAACTCTTACATTTATATTTACAGATAACGAAGATCCAACAATGGAACTTGGAATTATAGACATTATGCTTTTCTCTGTTGCACTAATCAGTCCGATAATTCCATTCGTGATTTTGTTTTCCTCTATTTACTTATGCTTTGACCCGTATTATTTCATTTTTGGTGATATGCTTGACGATCCTCATTTTGAAAACACATCTTTGCCAATCTGCATGACTTGTCTCTTAGCACGAGTAATTTTAACATCCTGTGGTTTTGAGTGCGCTCGCACTTTTTCACTTACAATCATGGTACTACTATTAGTATTTCAAGTTTTGCTAGTGCAGGTAGCAACATTTATTCGTCAAAAAATCAATGATCAGTTAGGTCTAAAAGTATTGGTTCAACGAGCGCAACAATTTAGTTTAATATGTTTGTGTGTAAAGGGCTCGCTTGAAAAGTTTATTGCCCTGTTTATCACAATCATGTTTTGGGAAATAGTGGTTGGAGCATTTGTGATAATTAGGGCTCACCATCAAGTCCCCTTTTTGATGTACATGCTTGCCTTTGACGGAATAGTTCTTTGTTTTATATTGTTATTAATGGTTCTTACAATTTTTTGCCAGTTTTGTGGAAAATCAATTGTTTTAACATGTCGATTAAGAAACGACGCTAAAATGATGTTTGCAACTTG
>JAQFZH010001363.1:0-21921 GCA_034695485.1 Entomobrya nivalis
GAAACATAATAGCATATTGCACACAAAATCAGAAGTACAATTCGGTGCACACTGAATACATATATGACGATAGAATGCGCAAAAGGTAACAATAAAACAAGCACACAACAGAAGCCATGTCCACCTTACCACTCGATTTTGTTTCCGAATTTCTTTAACTAACAAGCTTATGGTGCGATTCTCAATCCTCAAATTATCTTTTTGCAACTGAGCTATATCAAGTGGTGTTTCTCCTTTGTTGTTTGGGACACTCGCGTCTGCATTATATTTCAGAAGAAGCTGAACACATCTATGGATCCACTGAGTGTGTGTATTGATTTTACTAAATATCGTTGAAATGTTTCTTCCACTCCAATCGAAAATATAATGAAGTGGGGTGTCTCCATTGTTGTCTTTTGAATTTGCATCTGCTCCATTTTGTAATAAATATTCCACGGCCTTGAGTTCCCCAAATAAAGCAGCAATATGTAGCAGTGTTGTATTGTGGGTGTCTGACAAATCTATATTTGCTGAAGTTCGTGCAATGTTCCAAACCCATGCGAAAAAACAATCGCATCTAAATGCATTTTGACATGTTTGAGATTCGGTTGAACTATGAAATTCTTCAACGGAATGAGCCCACATTGCAATGTTGTGAGGGACTGAATTTCTCAATAAAACGAGTGTCTTTTCTTCAATGCTAATTTCATCTTGATGAGCCATTGCGAGATCAAGTGGTGAAAGTCCAGCAATGTTTGTGGCACTGACGTCTACTTTATAAGAGACAAGTAGATTAACTGCATCGTGTACCAAATGAAAACTTTCCGAACCGTTCAAATTTCGAAATACTTCATGAATTGGAGTGTTTCCAAATGTGTCACTGGAATCCACATTAGCACCGATCGATAACAGGTAATTTATAACCTTTATATTTCGATATAATGCAGCCCAATGCAAAAGTGTTTTTAAATGACTATCAACTAAGTTAAAGTCACCTGAAAGTTCTACAATTGTTTTTACGATATCTTCGTTTCTCTTACATAATACAGCGAAAGGGAAAATTATTCCGAGATCGAAATGATGTTTACTGTAAACCATTGATAATATCTCTGGTTTTATTAAATTCGTGAGAAGAGCCTGGCTTAATATGCAATAATGAACTTTATACTGATGTATGAGGAGATGTGCAAGGTTTCTTGAAATAAGCCAATTAATTAAAATGTCCATTTCGGTATCACTCGTACAAGAGTAAACACACCAGGCCATAAATTGGGCATTATTTTCAGTCGGAACGTAATCACATAGATCATACAGTGTTGTTAACAGTGACAAGTTAACTCCCCATGGAAAACACTTCTGCAATCTATCAATTTGAAGGTTTGGGTCAAAAGATTTAAGCAGCAAAAGTATTTTTTTCTTATTCGTGATAACACTTGGCAAATCTTTCCAGCTGTTAACGAAGCAAGCAGTCCACAAATCATCCAATCCTTCCATATCACCTCCAATATAATCAATCAAATATTCTACCACTTTGTAATTCCCTCTGCTTATTGACTCAGTAAGAGGCGTACTTCGAAATTGCTTGCCTTTTAATATGGGTATTTTAACAAAATCATTCAAATTAAACTCCATCAAGGATTTCACCGTAACACAAATAAACTTTAAAAACTCAACATTGTCATTATACGAAGCGAATAAAAGTAATAACTTGCAGGTTTCATAGTCTATCTCTTTGATAAAAATTGCTGTATCACGGTAGCTTCTTACTATTATTTGGGTTAAAGCCTGGTATCCATTTTCAGTGCAGATTAAAAGTTTCCATTTTAGTTGGTCACAATCCCGAGTTAAGCAAACGCTGTCATTTCCACCGTGTCCTAGTTTGTTTACGTCCAAAATGGTTTCATATTTTTTCAGTGCAGTATCTACGAAACTACACAACACCTCATGTTTATGGACTATAATGGCTTGGAAAATGTTTTTGTGAAGATCGCCTGTGTAAAAAGTACAGCAAATATTATTATTAAGAAACTGATATATTTTGGTTGTAACCGCAAAATTAAAATGAATAAAACAAAAGCCTTACCAACAAGTAGACTACAGCCTAGAAACTCAAGGGCATTATCAAGTTTGTCAATTGTTGCATTTGATCCCATGTGAACTAACCAGTGGTCCAAAATCTGAAACAAATCTTCGGAAACAGCTTCAAAGGATATATTACTTTGTGAAGTCAAAACAGTCTTTATTTTATTGAGATTTAGTTTCCCACTTATCCAAGTTCTGGATGACTCGATAAAGTCCGAAATATGTTTTATGTCTGTTACTGTAAAAAGGTAATATTGTGATTGAATTAACTTTTTTGTCACATGAGTGAACGGATTTTTAACAGACCAAAATTGTATATTATTATGTTTGAAATTTTAAAGTTATTTGATAACGTACGAGAAATAGTTTTTCCTTTAGTGGTTCCGTAAACATCAAGTACGGAATCAATGAAAAACGTACCAAAAATATTTCTATCTGCTTCTTCATTAATAATTTTTTCAACAATGAACTCTGCCAACAAATATTCTGCAAATGTTCTATGCACAAAGTTGGGTTTATCAGATGCCTTTTCTAAAATCCCAACTGTGAATATTTTTTCCCAAGGAACTTCTCCATTTCCAACATTCTTTGTTAGTTCTTGTACGATTTGAGCAGCCAGTGGGTTATCAGGGAACAGCAACATCAAAGATTCTTTCCAGTAATACATTTTAACTACGCCTCTGTCACATTCGTCGATCCTTTTAAATTTAAGGGCCATGAACTCAGTGTACAAATCATGAAGGGAATTTGTTGCACGAAAATTGAAATGCTCGCGATTGCAATGCATTTTCGCGTGATTTGCATACACTTGGGCAAGCATAAAGCATTGGAGAGGAATTCCTGCAAATTCGGTGTGTGAAGTCATGTTTTCATTTATAAACTCCAGGGATTCCAATACTTTTAGTGCAAAATGTGACAGCTTGTCTTGGTTTGTGATATTCTGATGCAAATTCCAAAAGTCTCGAAGAAATTTTACTTGATTTTCTTTATTGAACGGAGAAATTTCCAGGCTGATGACTTCAAGTGTATTCTGAATTTCGCTTTGCATGTGTGGTCTGGAAGTTATGAACACCCGCATGTTTGGGGAGTCAAGTAAAACTTTGATAAACTGTTTAGCTGCTTGTATATGCTCAGAAGATATTTCATCAAATCCATCCAGAAATATTTCGAAAATCAAATCTGTGTGGCACATGAACTCAAGTAGAATTTCTCTTCCGATGGAACTTAGCGATGGGCATGAAACCAATGTTCGCTTGATATTATCCAAATCGACAACTGTTCCAACAGAAGATATATCAGAAATAAAAGTGCGTAACTCAAGATAAATGATTATTCGGTTTGGGTAAGTTTTAATCATTTCCTGAGCTAAGTTTCCGATAAGTACCGATTTTCCCATTCCGGGGCTGCTACAAATGGCAATTGGTCGATTGTTAAAAGTGGACAATTGGTCTTTAACTAAAGTGGCTTCGTTAACTTCATCTACATCAGTCATCAAAAATAGTCTGATCATTTGACAAGGTCCTGATGTGCTCATCCAGTAAAACTGATTATCTTCTTGCTTGATTCTATGCACAGGACATTTTGCAACTTTAATGATTTCCTTGTAGTCGTCTGGATGTTCTAACAAAATAAACCTTCTCGTTACTTTTTTAAGTTGTTCTGATGAAACCTCTGTAAGTTCGGGTCGTACAAGAATTGTTAGATGATGATGCTGGATTCCTTCTATCAGAAAGATATCTGTGCAAGTATGCTTGAATATTGCTGGATTTAGGCGTCTTTTCATTGCGAGTTTTCGCTGGATGTAATATGGCAAGCGCTTTGGAATTTCATAATGCCCGAAATCCCAGTCCTCGTTTTCAAATGACTTCTGAAACATTTCCATCATTTCCACTTTGTTAATTATTTCGTAAAATTTTTCTTTGCTCAGCATATCTCGTATAGATGATAATGAGTAGTTTCGTCCCATAAATCTGACATTGGTCTTCATGATAACACTTTGCGAGTGAGTATCCAAGTCGTTCCAGCATTTGGCTTTTTCTCTTATTTTAGCTTGCAGAAAATCTGTGTACATTAACAAATAGTTTGTAATAATAGGCAATCATATATCGAATAAATAGTTTATAGTTTAAAGTGCATTTTTATGTTTGCTACCTTTTAACTGCAAAACGTCGTTTGGCATTGCTTCATAAAGTGCTCCTAAAGTCGCCTCGTTACTTTTCATCATTCGCCATTGGGTCAGAATTTCCAGAATGACATCAATGTGCGTGAGCTTGTTTAGAATCAAGTCTTGTTGCCACTTTTTAACAGAATCTAAAGAAATGCCCAAATGCATTGCCAGGTCTCTCCACCACGTTATCTTTAAAGTGCATATTGATGGTTCAAGAAAGAGAAGAGCAAGTTCTTGAAAAGAGCAATCTAAAAATAACAGGTAAATAATTAGGATATATACTTCTTTTTGATCTGAAACATTTTAGCACCCTACAAAAATTAATGCACACCTGCATCTCCCACCAATAGCTTTGCCATGCTATGGTTGATAATAGGATGTAGTCCTTGAATATTTGCACCTGAAAAATCAAAAAATTAAAATAAGGCATGTTGTAATTAGCTTGTTCACTGTGCTAAAAATTTAATTTCTATGAACGGATTTGGGAGTTGCTAATCTGATATCATTTGTGTGAGCAGCCAGTAAAGCAAGAAAAAAACTAAAAACCGGCAGCCATAGTATGACACACTTTTTAAAATAAATGTCATTCTATATTCACTTTTTTAATGCTAAAACGGTAAACCAAGACTCAATTACAAATTTATAACATTCTAGTTCATAAATCATTACTTCATATTACTCTTATATGTACAATAATACAATAAATGGAATAAGTGTTCATGTATTGCACATCGACCTTTTTTTAAATCATGCCATTTTGTATTAATTTGCCTTTTTATTTGATACTAAATGTGTCGATACCAGACGTGGAGCGCACTATAAGCCATAATCTGATAACGAATTCAGAGCTCTGCTCTTATCTCCTATCCGAGCGAATTTGAGTTTAACATGGGTAGGATAAAAAATAAGAGATAAGAGCAGAGCTCTGATTTCAATATCAGATTATGGCTTATATTGCGCTCCATACATGTTCGATACTGGTAACTGTAATGCATGAAGTGTGATTTATTTATATACACGAGTCGTTCATTGAAAACTCACAAATACCAAGACTTAAATTTTTGTAACATCAACATATTTCTTGAAATATTTTATACTATTTAAGCAGCAGGTTTGTTTTACATTTAACGCTCTAATTGAAATGTTTTTTTTTTCTTGTAAAAGAAACTGATCCGATGTACCATTAAATTTACAAGGGGGTACTTTAGATATACCTGATCTATCATTTTGTGCATTGTTGGAACAAAAACTGAAGACAATATGTATTCACACATATGAACAAAGAACTCATGAAAAAAGTGCAATTAAATGTCCTAAAGTAAAAAAACAAGCATTTTAAGTGAAATAATACATTTTGTACATTTTTCTTTCATGTTTGTATTTTTCTGCAGTTTTTCTTCCTATTTTTGATAAAAACTAACTTTTTTAAAATTGTATGCAATTGAAAATACGATTGAAGTTTTTCATTTTTTTTACTTACTGACTTGTAACTTAGCCGACAAACTTTCCGATAGTTGGATTTAATCTGGTTACAATGTTGATATGTTGTCTTGTTTAAAAAAAACCACACAGTAACCAGTTGATTTACAGCGTCCACTTTTAATTCACTTACACACTTTGTTGAGAAAAAATCAAGCAACATCAATTGATTTTCTTATAAGTTACTCAATTAAAACAAATTTTATAAAATATTCAAACTGGTTTTTACATTGTGCAGTTTTCTTCATTTTTTGTGAAATATCAGCAAGACCAGAGTATGAGTTGACTACAAGAGGACTTTGGATTTTTTTAGTAAACATTTTTTATATCCCACAAACCCATTGGTTATTTTTTTGTTTAAATTAAAACTTTAATTATTCTTGATGTAACATTTCGGTTAATGACTATTTTTAAACTTATAGAAAACATCTAAATAATCACTACAAGAATATAGCTTTTTATGGATAACGTCCACTTAAACTGCACCAAAACAGTCTCGAAATCTTTTTATTCCAGCACTCTTTCTTGAATATTTAAGTGCTCAGACTATCCGCTCTTCAAAAACAAACACATGTCAACAAATATCCTCTCTTGTAAAATATCAGACGAGTTCAGCTCCAGTGTATTTGTCAGCTGAATAGTAGATATTTTTAAAGAAATCAAGTTAAATTTCAATTTTTTTACTTCACAATATATTTAAACTAACACCAGTTGAACTACGACATGGTATGATTTTCTTTTCATTCTTGAAAAATTCCAAGCAAGCTTACGACTTGTGTCGCTTTGTGTAACAGGTAGACTACTGAAATAAAATATATTACTGTTTATGCAAAATGTAAAGAGCAATCCAATCCCAGCTCATAAAAAATCTTGATTTCAATCGTTCTTACTACGCACAATATTGACGTCATTACACAGAAACTGCAAAAAGGGAACATAGCTTGTTTGTCTGCTACACGACTAGTGTGCTTGCATCGGGGAGATTTGTGGATGAAAAAAGGTTTTTTACATTAACAATATACAGCAATGAGAATTGAAACCAGACACTCAACTTTTTTTCGCTGGACTTTGACTCACGCAATATACCGATACACAATGAAACATAGTCTCAATTGAGAGTTTTGTGAAAATGACGTGTCCCATTAACGTAATGATTACTCAGCGTTTTTCATGTGAGTCAGTAGTTCACGAGTACCATTCCATGCTATGCTCATCAAAAAACTGGAGTTCATATCAATAGGATATTTCATACCAACTACACCACTAAATGTGTATTCAAATTGACATGTTTTCATCTGTGTAGTCAAACAAACAAAATTGCATATTAAAATGTATGTCACAATTGGGTAGTGCTTGCAAATAAATTAAAGCTGTTATGGTTACAAAAAAATGGTCAACGCAAAAAAAAACCGATCCCAAATTGGGATTTTTCATACATACATACGAAATACATGTATTGCCAAATATGTACGAAAAATACTAGTCTCAATAGTCAATACACCTTTTATATTACCATGTTTATTATTAGTACCATTTTCTTCGTAATAGCACTTAAATACCAGAACAAATTTCTTTAAAAAATATTTTTTTATTAAATAATCATAATTTAGCCAAAACATTGGATAAGAATTAACTATTTTAAGTGAAAAAAATGAACAAAAAATAACAGCCCAACGCGGGGCTCGAACCCGCGACCCCGAGATTAAGAGTCTCGTGCTCTACCGACTGAGCTAGCCGGGCTTGTGTGATAACCAATAGCCAATATTTTGATGCTGACCCACTTTACACAAAATTTTAAATGAAAGAAGATCCAGTTTTTAGGAACTGAAGATGTATTCCATTACTTTGAATATCCATGCTGCTGCTGAAAACCGGTTTTCATATTACCAATACATATAGGTACAAAGACACTGAACATTTTATTCGCTGGAATTTAAGTCACTCAACTGAGTCTCTTCTGATATTGCATGGGATGATGATGGTAAGTTGAAAAAGTATATTTTATGTAATTTAATTATTAAAAAATTACTGTTATAAAATTATATTGACAAATTTAAAATATATCCATACAATTTTAATTCAAAGCCAAACTTTTGCCACTGAAAAATATTCATTTTGAAATTATTATTACCGTTCAAACTGTACAATTAGCTGGTTTTAATTTATCAAATATGATATAGGTTAAACACCTATTCATGTAAAAAATCTTCTGTTGTGCGTATTAATTTAATCCAACTTGTAAAACAGGCAATACCAAACGTTATTGCTGTTTTTGGAGAAATGCTGGACCAGTGTATTAAACTGCCAAGGCCATCAAAATAAAAAATAGCTTAACAAAATATTGACTATTTAACATGTTTTATACATTAATGCTTTTGTGTATGGTGTGATGCACGGACAAAGTGGAAAATAATGAATTTGTTTGCACTGGCCGTTTATTCTTTCTTTTACAAGATGATTTGATGAGTAGGCAGCAAGCACTAAAATAAATAATCATTCACAGACAAAGTATCTCTAGCATACCTATAAAATAGATAATATTGTAAGTGCATACCTTTACCTGTTGACTATCCAGCATGCAAAAGATGTTGAAATACGGAAAGGTAAGCATTCTGTCAACATGTTCATCTTTCCTGTACCGTGCATTTCTAATTTCTAAACCTATTCCAAACAGTAAAATGTTGATTTGGGATCACACCTGATCAGTATTTGGTATTCGCACAAATATAACATAAAAAATAAACAGCTGATCATGTTAAGATAATTAAGTTAAGTTACTGCTTAATATTAAGCAACATTGAAAAACGTGCAGCTATTTTGGTTTAAAAATTAATTTTCTTCCGAAAGTATTATCAAAGTAAACACAAAATACTGCCAAGAAAACCAAATAATTTGTTCCACTGCACTATTGTTTTAATCAGCTGATGTAATAAATAAATTTATTAAACTTGAATTCAATATAAATGAAGATAAAAACCTGCTAATTAACAAGGTGAAGTAAAGTCATGTTTGTGAGGATAGTGTTTTTGCCCAATTTAAAATTTTGAAATAATGAAAGAATTTTAATTCTTGCAAACGTGCATCAAAGTGCAAAAATTACTTAAGTATTTTTTCTTCTTATCTGCAGTGCCTGTTAATAATTAATAATGCAGATTCATGGTACGGCTATGCAAATTAAAATTTTTAAAGTATGTTTTCGGTGTTAATGTAATTAATATTCATTATTGTCTTAGACATTCAAATGGAGCAGGACGGACTGAGTTGCCTAATAGATGTCCTATCCCAAAATTGAATAAACCTACAATCCGTAAAAATGGAAAGGATAAAGAAATCTTATCACTGTGTTTTCTGTGAGAAAGAGCTGCTGGCAAAATCCCATCTGTTTGACCATTATCGTAGACATATCGTTCATATTCTGATCAGAAATTGATTTGTCTCGACACTTGATTGGCTTTTGTCTGAAATATCATTGTTTGCATGATTCTAAATTGTGATTCCGATTGTCGTTTCGAGTGTGGTCTAACTTCGATATTTACCATTTAAATATCTTCAAATGTTTACATATTATCATATAGCATATGACCAAAGATAAATGTTCTCTCCCGTTTATACAAAACCATGTTATATATTTTTGCAGTGGAACAAGTTTTATAGTTATTTCAGTTGGAATTTAACGACGTGATATGTAGATATGTATGTATGTATATTTTAAAATTTTCCGACGTTAGTAGCGTAGATAGATACAAGGGATTAGTATTGTATCAATTGTTTCTGGTAAACCAACAAGAATGTATATTTGAGTAGAGATGTTGAGTAGGGATGGTAAATCTAAATATGGTCATAAAGATTAAAATATTCGAAGAAAGAATTCTTACAATTAATTTTAAAAAGTTATTTCTATTTTCCATAGGCGAATTGCACTAAGCATTTAATTCATGAAGTAGAACTTCAACAGCATTAGAAATTTCACATTAAAATGTGAACATACACGACAAACAAACTTTATTTAACAAAGCAACTCATTTAAAAATGCATCATTGCATTTAAATTAATACCTATACTTATATGCAGAAGTGAACTATAATGGATTTTACATCCATGCATTTTGCATATAAGTTTACAAGGGGAACGCTAGCATATTGAACAAAGAGGTTGAATAATGCACACTTGGCGAAAGTCATTGAGTTGATGGTTTATGCGCGCAGTCTAACATTCAAACATTTTCTTGTTTTTGAGCTGAAAGCTGAAAAACTTCATTTACTCAAATACAGGAATACACAGTCATGTGTTTTTGTCCTGATAAAAAAGAAATCTGGATAATAAAGTAAATATTTATTAGCTTATACTTAATTAAAAGATAAACAAAAAGTTAGTTAAATATATTAAAGTTGCAATTTACTGTGGTGTATCAATTACTCTATTATTGTTACAAAAAATTAATTAACAGTTATAAACAAATGTAAGTTTACCCCTTTGTTTTAATTAAATTGCTACGTAAGAAGCTCATGCTTAAGAATTATTTACGCTGAGTATACTTTACTTTAAAAAGTTGCCAAATTAATAATAGCCTATTAAATTACACCTATTTTACTTATCTTGTCAGATAATCCACAAGTTAAAGTGAGAAGAACACAAAAAAGGACCAATGATAACTCACCAATAAAATTCCATCACAGAGGATACCAAAATGACAGGTAATAAAAATTTAATTACTGAATATTTTTTAAAGTTAAAAATCAAATCGTGTTCGTAATTTTTTAATAATGAACTGGTCAATTAGTTTGGTAATGTTGACTTGTCAGTTAGCATGAAATTTTTACGATGATAAAAATTTGGGATATTTTATATTTTATCAAATGAGTTTATTTGTTGGAAAATTTACCAGTGTAATATAATTGTTATTGGAGCCTTAACCCAAAATTAACAGGTTATACCAATTTGAAACATTGTTATCTTTTTAAAGTTGATAAGTTATATTAAGTTGTTTATACATACATGTACACACATAACTATATATGTATATCAACTGATAAACAATTCAAGTCAAGTGTACTTACATATACACGTGCATCTATAGGTGTTCCAGTGTGAATATTCGATAGGATTATATTGTAGCTTGATTTTCGAACAGTGTTCGGAAGACTCATGTTCCCGAACACTTACGATTGCATCTTCGTTCATTTTACTGGTATAGCATTTAGCTTACATTTCTTCAAGTTTTTTTTGCGTATTTTGTGTACTTCTGTGTACTGTAGAGTTCACATTCTTTTTTTGTATAGTATGTGCCAGGAATAGATTACATGCAAAAAATATTATCCTCATTTCTAGTCTCTCGTATAATCTAGCTGGTTTTTAAAGGTTATCTTTTTTATCCACACAAATATGTATTAAGGTCACAAGTCAATTCGTGCGTATTTTAAGTTTGTTTGTCTGTCTGTTGCAAAAAATAATTTAAATTAAGATTTTATTTTAGCTTCACAAATGATTTGTTTTAAAAAATTTAAAGTTTGGTTATAGGGTAAATAGTTAGCATATTTGCTCAAATATACCAAAAAATAACACATTCGATTACTAAAACAGATTAAAAAATAGGTCGAATTTTAATTCTTGCTTAATTATATAAACTAGCTAATTAAAATTTGATATATCGTTTTACACTTTCTTAAATCTATACCGCCTGCTTATATTCCAATTGTATAAGTAGGTTTACATCTATGCATTTAAAAAATTACATCTCACAGCAAAAAATATATCCTCCAAAAAATTGCACTACTCCAAACGCCACTACAAAAAGTACATTTTCACAAAAACCCATTCCCCAAACACGGTTATCATCATCACTATAATCATCATCCTTCTCGTCTATGACGTTAAGATTTTTTAAAGGAGGAGGACTAAAATATTTCGCTATTCCTTCCAATACATTTTTCTACTTCTTATTTTTTGCAACTTATCTTCTCCGCACATATTAAACCTCAGTACTCACATTATCAATGAAAAAATCCTTTTTTCAATTCGGTATTCAATTCAGTTCACTTTTTTCAGTTGCACAAAAATTTTGCGTTGCTGATCTCTAATGCACAGATACATACTATATATTTCTGCACTGCTATTTGGTGTCCTTCCGTAAAAATTCCTCACTTTTCTTAAAACCACGCAAAAATATCTCAGCTTAAAAAAATATGGAATAAGATTTCCTAAATATTCGATTTTTAAAATTTAAATCGATTTGTCTTTAAAAATTTGTGTAAAAACGTTTTATTGTTAATTTTACCTTTAAAAATGTTAACCCTTAAATTTGGGTTAGTTTTGGAGGTTTGGAGGGGAAGCCCACAAATTAAAAATGTTTGGAGGTGATGTTCGTGCAAATTAGGCAGTGTTTCCTTAAAGTGTTTTCTTTTGTGTATTTAAAATTTATTTATTTTAAATTTTAAAGATAAAATTTAAACATGTGGTCGTTGTACTAAAAAAATAATGTGGGTAATGAGGGGGAGGAGGACCCTTCACCGTCACCACCTCCTCCAACGAACTATCAAACTTTTTTTCCTATTTCTCCTTGTCATGTCTTCGAATGTAACTTTGTTGAGTTTCGTATTCTAAAAATTTATATATATCTACATACGCTTGTGTTTTTATCTCTGTAAACTTTATTTTGTGTTTAAAAAATAAATCATGGAACGAAGGCTACCTCCCCCACCTCCAAAAAATCCCCTTCTCCGCAGTTCAGTTTCCATGTTCATTGAAGACTCCCGAATAACTGCGGTGGCAAATGCAGAACCACCTCCATCTATTCAACCATTCGATAGCCATTCGTTTCCCCGCCGACCTTCTTTCTTTTCTGTGACGTCATATTCTTCCAGTTCATCTACCTCATTTTCTGGGGGTGGTGGTGGGGTAGGGGGCGCTGGTGGTGGGGGTAGTTTAAGGCCTACATTTTCCCCAAATCCCCCACCCTCAAGACAACGAACACCCCAGAGAGCATGCAGCTCCAGTCCAGTTCGATTTCCAGGACGGGATATATACCAAAACGTTATTCGAGAGGATGAGGAGTTGACCTCTTGTATTACCCCAGGGGGTAGACGACCCCTACCCCCGGCTAGTACTGTAAGGAGAAGATCTACATTAAGTGTGGAGCCAAATTTTCTTGAAGGCTTTCTACAAGTTAAGGAGTCCCTTCCAAGGATTCGGGAGGATAGGGCTTATACATCAGTTAATTTAACTTTACGATCACCAGCGCCCTCTAGTACCCCTGGGAGTACAGTGATAAGTTCTACAGCTGGTTTAAATATGGTGAATACGGTGAACGTTAACATGACATGTCCGGAAGGTGGTGGAGCCATGTTTAGGCATACGCATCGACATAGTTTACCGACAGGGGGGGCTGATAGGGGGGTTGTGGAAGAGGAGGAGGTGGATGAGGCCAGTTCAAGTACCAATCTAATGTATTCGACGTATTCCAATAGTCGGGATGGGTTTGAAGCCCAAGTGCAAATTCAGTTTGGACCTGGTGGGGGTACCTTTACGG
This sequence comes from Entomobrya nivalis, assembly GCA_034695485.1. NCBI lineage: Eukaryota > Metazoa > Arthropoda > Collembola > Entomobryomorpha > Entomobryidae > Entomobrya > Entomobrya nivalis. The sequence continues at coordinate 13,233 of JAQFZH010001363.1, forward strand.
CTTGTAGGAGGAGAACAGTGAATACGAGTGTTGAGGGAGGACTTGGGGGTGAACGGAGAAGTAGCACGTATCAAAGTCATAACATTTCCATTAGGCAACAGATGAGTACTGGTATGTCGAATTAGGGTTGTATATAGAATATATATATTTATAAGGATAGGATATATATTTATAGCATTTTATTGAATATATACCTATATTTATGGTTTTGGCAAGGAAGAATTGATATCAAAGTTGATATTCATTCCAAAAAAAGGTCATACACGTGTTTGTCGTTCATTCACATTTCCTTGTTCATTTATTAAACTTGAGGAACTTTTTTTGGGAAATGAGAATATTTGGGTTCTTTTGTCTTTTTTAAATATCGAATTGATATTCGAATTGGTATTCGAATAGGTTTTTTATGAGTTTGATCCTGAAAGGTTTTTTTAAAGTTTGAATGAAGAATTTAAAGAAGGTTTAGAAAATGTTTAAAACTAATTCCACCCACACATTGAACTTTTTTATGAATATATGCATGTGTGTATATCATGTATACTTGTATGAGTGGTTTTTTTGTGGTGGTGACCGGGTAACAACTCAATTTGTTCTTGAAATAAGAAAGAGTTGAAATGTTTGCCAAAAGTTTGCGTGGCAATTAACGTCATTCTATTCTCCAGAGTCGTTTAGCACAAGGCAAGGTTATAGGTATATGTATGGGGCCGTTCATTCAATATGTCGCATAAATTTACAAATTGGTTTAAAATTCTGAAAAAATTCATAATCGTTAATTTTTATTTAAAATGGGACTTAAATTATCAAATATTCGTTTTGATAATTTTTTAGTGTAATTTAATTCATTAAACATGGTTAGTGAACGACACCTTAATGGTTCTCATGGTTATGATTCATTTTTTGCGCAGATTTGTTGTCCGCACAGACTGATCGGAAGGATAAGCTGCAAGTCGCAATCCAAGAGCGGCAATGCTTACTAGCCAAACTTCAAACGGAAATCGTACAGATTCGGAGCCAACTTCAGCTGAGATCCCCATTCGAGGTACTTTGTCGTTTTAGCTATGCAAAAATATTATAATGACCTTCAACACACAAAACTAGAGTTTCTTTTTTGAAAATAAAAGAAACGATATATTTTTTATGAATGAACTTAGCCTAATGACTTGTCTTAAGATAAGAAGACAATATTGTCATGTCATGAGATAACTAAAATGTACATGTTTGCTTTTTTGATAAATTTTTAACGACAAAAATAAAACGAAATTTAAAATAAAATGTTTTTTTTGTTCGTCTGGGGGCGGTTGTTTCAAGTTTGCCAAAAAATACAACAAAAAAATTAGAAAGAGGAGAAAAAATATAGATGGATATCGAATATTCAATATTAGCAAACATATTATTATTGCTATTTGGTAGTGTGGAAGGCTAGGGGAGAAAAAAAACGTGCACTTGATTTTGGCAAAGTACCATTTTATCTAAAGGATATATAGCAAGTAGCTTGAGAAACTTTTTGGTGTGTTCAGAATACGAGAGACAAGTGTGTAAAAAATAGACAGAGAGACGTAAGTATGACGTAAAAGAAATAGGAATGGAATGCAAAGAATGAAGAATGACTTTGATATTGAGAAAAATATATATTTTAAAATGGATAATTTTTAATATCGAATTTAAGTCGAATTAGAATTATTAAACACAATTCGTTTATTTTAAACCAAAGATATTTAACACAATTGTTAAATCGATTTATATTTTTGATAAGAATTTGGATTAAAATGTTTAGATATTTTGAATATAGAATGAATACAGAATTGAATTATTAATTTGATTTTTTTAAAATTTTACAATATTTAAAATCTAATCTAAAACTCATTCGAAGTTTTAAAACAATTTATATTAAAAAAACGAATAATATTTAAAATTGATTTTAAGTCGAATTTCGTGTTTTTTGACAATTTTTTATAAAAAATTAATAATATTACAAATTTAGGTCGGATATAAAGGTTTATAATTGTTGATTTTTGTAAAATAAATAATATTTAAAATCGAATTTAAGTCGAATTTAACAAATTCTACGAAAATTCGATTTAATTTTTGTAAGAACCTTGTGTTAAAATATAAACCTAATATTCGATATAAAAACCAAGTCGATTTTTTATTCATTAAGGCTAATATTTAATATTTTTTCTTAAAGCTGGAGAAACTAAAAGAAGAAAACCGAAAACTACGTGTCGAATGCGACTACATGGCACGTGAAGTCGACCTCTACCAAAACGGCAGCGTTCCCCTCGGAGAAACTGATGAAAACTTTTACCAAGGCATAAATCCTGGTCAAGGCCTAAACGCTTTGTTTGGCATTACAAATAATCGTCGTAAAATAAGAGGACCTCCACCTCGACCACCTCCACCAAAATTTCTCCAAAGTCCCAGCTCAAATCCTGGAAGTCCAATGCAAGGAGGAGCAAAGGGATTTGGCGGGGAATCTAGTGACCAGTTGACTGATGGGGAATGGATGTGTTCCATGTGTACATTCCAGAATCATCGTGATTTAGGTTTTTACACTTATAAAGCTGAAAAATAATATATATTCGTATTTGAAATTTTATAAACGATCCACCTAAACTCGATTTAATATTTTTTCATTACAGATTTCTGCGAACAATGTCAAATGGTTCGTGTGAAAACACCACAACAAGCACAACAACAGCAGCCGCATCAGTTCCATCATCATCACCAGCATCATGGACCAAGTACGTAATACACAAATATGTTTGTTTTAGGGGCCATTCAATAAATACGATACATAAAAATTCGAATATAATTTTTTTTCTAAACTCTTCAAAATTATTCGATTCGAATTGAATTTATAATCCTTCAAGGTATATTTGGCTAACTTTTTGGAATATTCGGGTTAGTGTCGTTGATTATGAATGACCCCATATTGAATTTCCTCCCAATTAAATTGTCAACCGCAATAAATCTATTTAGTGAGTCCTTCCTAAATAAATGCACCCATCAACTCAAAAAATACCCCTGAAAAAAGATATATGTGTTTAGATATTTTCGGTTGACATGTGTATTTATTTAGGCTGAAAATTTTGCACCGGATCGTATGTCTGGCGCCTAATATGTTAGGTCACAGGGCCAACAATTTATAAAAATTATATAAAATATATAGCTATTCGACTCATACGTTTTTTAAATGAGTGGACGTTTTGAGGGTCGGAAAATTTAAAATATTTCTTACATATTTTTGTTGAGTTTCAAGTAATATTCTTAGACTATATTTTAAACTATGTAATTTTTTTAGTAAAGCAACCAAACAAGATAGATTTTTGCAACTAAACAAGCTTATTAGCAAAAAACCTTATATCAGATAGAAAATAGAAGATATTTTTGGTATCCTTCTAATTTTAGAATTGAATGCTAAGATGCAAAGCATGCTATGATGTTACGTACACTGTACAAAATGTAAAAGCTAAAGAAAGCCAATGAGCTGAAAAGATTAGATAGAGAAGTGTATTTTTTTCTTGTGTTGGCTTGAGAGTTGGAGGAGGATAAAAAAAATATATAAGAAAAGTTGTGACGTTAGCAGCATTCCTGAAAGAGTGAGAAAGATGCTTGTATGTTTTGTTGGTGGTGGTGGTATGGTGTCGTCAATTAATGAGCACTTCACACCAAGTCGCATTCCAAACCAATTTATTTTAAAAGAGGAGGAGGTGGTGGAGGTAGGGAAAAAATGTAGCGTAGGGGAACGTTCATAAAATATGTGTAATATTTTAGAGCTATTTATAAAATGCAGATGTTTTAACAACTTTTTGGGACAATTTGGACGGGAGGACTTAAGTTTGAAGGAAACTTATTTCGTGGACGACCCCTTAATTTTGGTATAACGTTTTCATGATGGGAATTATAATAATTTGTGTTTAAGGCAGAGGAAGAGAGCAGAATATAAGAATAAGGGTGAGACGAAGAAGAAGGGGGATAGAGGATGCTGGGGGACGGGAAAACGATTGGAGGGATGGGGGAGAAGGTGATATTGAGGGAGAAGGGGTGGGGTTCGGGGATGATGATGAGGCCTTAAGAAGACGAAGATATAGACAAAGAGTTGTTCACTCTTGGGTCATGTGACTGATATTTTGGGGATATAAAAATGTAAAGTGATTTTAAGGGAAAATTGCTTTAAAAGTATTAGTATTTTTGGTTAGCGTGTGATATAAAATTTAAAAGTTGATAGTTAATTCCATAATTTTTGAAAGCAAACTGTTAATAATTTACTAATAAAGGTGTATATTTTTATCGAGAGTGTTTTTGTTGTGTTTTATGTGAAATTAATAAGGATATAATTTATTTATAAATCAGAATTTCGGCTGTATAATTAATAATTATGTTTATTTTGCTTACAGATTAAATCAAGAGATCATTTGTTGTCGGCGGAATTATTTTATTTGGATGACCAATATCGATTATCGTGTCGGATTTAAAGATGAATCACTACGGAAATCAAAACGGACTATTAGTGCTAACATGTCAGTTATATTTATTATTTTAAGGATAGCATATTTTTATAAATCTTATGTCGTACTTAATAATTAGACACTTTAAATATAATAAATACAGTTAAAAATAATATTTGTCGAGATGTCCACTATCGTAAATTTAAACATTCCTTTGTAATTTCTAAAAAAACAAATTATATTATTTTTAGTAGTCGTTTTAGTATATTGTTATACAATATTTGTAATGCTACTGAAAATTCATTGAAATGAATTATGAAATTTATTGCAAATGTAAACATGTGCCTATTTATAGTAATATTATTAAATGCTTAAGTATACGTAATATAAATGTAAGACGAAATAAATAAAACGATTTTGCATTAGTACAATATTTTTGTTTAAATAATTTCGACTAAAGAGAACATGTGTACACATTTCGTTATCAAACTATAAATACCGCTTCACTGCGCTTTAATATAAAAATTGTGTTGTTCAAGGATATTTTTAAAATTTATATGAACTATTGGCAAGTATTGAACTAAATTTATAATCTACAAAAATTATTCCAAAAAATGCGATTATTTAATTGTTTACCCAAATTATAACTATGAAATACACATTGTTTAGCAAGTCCAAATATCGAAATGGATCAAGATAGATTTACAAAAAAAGGATTTTTTTCGGTGATTCCATAAATTAAAAACGACATGAAACCCTATTTTATTGGCCTGTAAACATCAGTATTTTCATAAGAAAATATTTTAAGTTTTGTAAATAATGTCCAGATATTAGACTCGCCCATTTTTTCTTCAAAGCAAACAAACTGAAAAATTTGCCGTTTTTCTACATCTTTATAAACTTCTGATGGTTGACATAAGGGCATATGTCTGTTTGATCTCTGAAGTTCAATTACTACCAATGAGGTTGCAGGCGGTAACAAAAAATCTAAACCTACAAAATACCTAACGAACAATTTAAAGACTCGTAATTTAGGTAAATTGAGGCGGTATTCCGTAGTCACTTCTAAAAACTGATCTTCAGCGTGACTAAAACCTTCCAACAACCCCAAATTCAATTCTTTCAATGTGTCTGGCCAATTATTTCCTATCATTTCTAGTAATTTAGTAAGATTTGGATGGCGTTGATTAAAGGTGTGATAACATTAAAACTTTTTTAACTTCCATTTTTTCCCGACCAGTCTTAATTGCTGGATATCTCGTTCACAATTAATTGGCATTGACAATTCTGATAAATCTGGTAGTTCTCTGAAAAATATGTCATAGCAAGGAATATAATGGGCCAAGTGATCAAATTTCATGTGCAGCTGGGAAAGATGATGAGAAACATTTCTAAAAATTTCATCAAAAATTGCCTCAGAAAATGTATAGCTGGCTAAAATTTGCAAAACTTTAAGCTCCTCAAATCTTGTCTGTAGTGGATTTCGTCTGATTACTTCCTTTAGTTTAAGAATATTAATAATAGGTTGGTTATCAACTCTATGAGTTTCCCTGTAATGAGCCATATAATCTATACGTAAAGCTTTCAAGTTTGGCATATATTCCAAAAACTTTTTCAAAAACAAATAAAATTCTGTCCAACTTGTTTCCAAATTTTTAACATTGGTCAGATGAGCATACCAAATATCTTGACCAAACTTTGTAAGAAATGGTAGGAACTCTGGATGTTCGTCAAAATATTCACTTTCGTAATGGGTGTAAAATGATCTTTGAAAAAATGGATTTTTCTTGGGTAAAATTATTCCAGATCCATGGCTTTCTCCAAACTCTTCTACAAATTCTTCTTGCTTCTGTTCTGGATCAAAGTAACCTTCACATCGACGGGGTCGTAATTTATACTTTCCAGAAGAGTTGAAATGAGTGGCATCATTTTTATAAAAGTTTTCAACTGCTTTATTCCAACCGGAACAAACTAAACGGTATCCCCTAAAAAAATAATCATATTTGATAATTCCTTTTAATTTTGTATAATGTTTGAGAATCGATTATTAACGAGAAAATTAAAGCTTACCCTGGAAATCGCCAAATCTTGTCGGTGGCTGCTTCACATTTCTTGTTGACATCTTTGTTCCAATTGAAAGGTGTATAAATATCATCATAGCTGTGATCCTTATCTTGTTTATACAGTGAGGCCAACAATTGGAACACTTTGGGAAACAAAAATGTTGTTCGTTTGGAAAGCAAAAGGCGTCGAAATAGCTCAGCTGTGTTAAAACAGTATTCCAGGTCTTTAAAATCATCAACCGTCTAAGATCTTTATCCAGATCTAAAAACAAAATAAATGTAGTGTACTATTAGCTTGTAAAATTGAATTAAAATTTGATATGAAAAATATATTAGTAGTTACCTCCTCTGGAAAAATACGAAGCCAGTACTTGTCACTATTTGGGTTAGTCATGTTAATATATTTCCAAACGATTTTCTTTAAATAATTATCAATTATACAAATTTAAATATTTTCCTTCACTAATAAATATTTACTATGCCTTGCACTTTAATCTTCTGAAAGTCTTCTTTATAATACACTTGTAGCCCAGAACACAAACAAAACAATATATTTGTGGTTGTAATCTGCTTGTCTCGCTAAATCTAAACTCGATGGCATTTCTATCAAAGTGTATCGAACGAAGCATTGGAACATAATATTTGTACGACATGTGAGCAGCTGTTCATATAGAAAATGATCATAACAAAACAAAGCGTGTTCTCGCATAACCATAACCGTTTATATAGGTAACCTGTTGAATGTAAAACACCATGAATATATTTTCTTATACAGTGAGATTCGACTGATGATATTTTAATGCTATTGTTATCGTATATATTGACGATCAGTAATACTAAATGCTTTAATTGTTTGAAATAATATTTTCATGAAAAATAACCTTACTTCAATTTATTGTTTTTTTCGTTGTTTATCAGTTTAGAAAACACAAGGTTATGCATTCCTGAGAATTAGGTTTATCCAATATTAACTTTTAATACATAAAGAGAAAAATTCTAAATGTTGTACATTGTTTGTCCACCATTGTTTGGCAGTTCTTGGTAATTCAATTGTGGAAACATTTATATGTAATATAAAAGTGCAATACAAATATGTCGTAAAGTACTAATTAGCACATTTAATATTCAGTGAAACGTATGCATGAGAAACACATGTGGAAATAGTGTATTTATGAAATGTATCTTTAATGAACCATCAGAATAGAAACCAATTAATAGTTGACAACTTAAACAGAGGGTATATCAGTTAGCTAGAACACGTTTAGAATTCCATAAAGGATTACATACTAATCAAATTATTATGTTCTTAATCTTATTAATTGAAACGATTTTCACCGACCCACATGTGTAAGTAACATTATTACGTACTCAGCTTTAAAATGTGGAGAACTGGTGTAAAATTTACATGATATCATGTGTTCTGTATTCAGCATGTAAATCTGAGCTCACACTATAACCATAATAGTTGGACTGAACGTAAACCCCAAAAATTTTGCTTGCTCTCTCTACTAGAATAGGAATTTGTGTAAACTATGAGGCCTGTGTCTAGTTTCGTCGTTTGCTAAAGCACCAAAGTACTTTAGTTTTACTGTGTATATATAAACTGCAAAGTGTCAACAAAAGCGTTCAGTCACCTGTTGCTACGATCGTTTCTGCTTGCTAGTTGAAAAATATAAGATATAATTTTCATTCAAGTCTTTTGTCTCATCTTTGTTCACAGTTTGGCTTCCATTGGTTACATGATTTTTTTGCATGCAAACAGAATAACAGTAAGTCTCGGAACATAATTCATGATGATTCAAATGCTGCTATGTTCTTAATCCGAAATTGTTGATAATTTAAAACAAGTGATTCACTAGAGTTTGTTTTTGTTACTAAATTATACTGGTAACTTGCGGATTTGACAAAATCTTGCAAACCAAATACATTACTAAAGGTGTCGAGTACACATTCGGTAGGAACTTTTAATGGTTTTGGTTGACATCCATATTAATCCATTGAGGAGCAACTGTACTAATAACCGGGGCTAATCAAAATATATTCCTTCTTCATATTTTCTTGGAAGAAAACTATGACATGTAGACCCATCTCGTCTATGCTTGTTGACTTTCTACTAATTATTGATTATGATAAGGTCACTGAGTTGTACTTCCGGACCACATACAAACTGCTTCTTAAAAT
>JAQFZH010001364.1:0-21900 GCA_034695485.1 Entomobrya nivalis
TTCTCAGCAGGTTACCGTTCAGTTTACATTTTTTATTCATCTACGTCTTTTTTTCATGACTTGACATGACTTGTTTAAAACGATAGATTTGGTATAATTGGTAGTTAGTGGGTTGGCCAAGTAAGGTAATCAACTAAGCATACATAAAAAAAACGTTCATTATTTTTTAGAGTTGGTCTTTTTTATCAGTTGGCCATAAAAGGTTTTAATAATTTATTGTTGGTTATGGGAACCATGGAACGTGGTTAGTTGGCTAAAGATTACGTGAAGAAGATAAGATGGGTTGACTTTGATGCCTTATTTGATGGGTAAATTGAATAAAGTGGTCGATAAGTTTACTGCTTCAATAAAAAGGGAAACTTGAACAAAACGATGGGAAATACGAGGGTAAATATTACCAAGCAAATTATATTGCGTTGCCGGTTTACATATCTCAAATTACGTGTTTGTCTGTTTTTCATACAAAATATATACTATGTTGAAATATAACACCATATTATATATTTTTCTGAGTATTTACAAAATACAACTTTATTTGAAATTGTTAAACTATTGTAGAGGCTACTCCCCCATTTTTGTTCTTGACATTTTGACATTGTCTCTCTGTCTTGTAAAATACCAGCAGCCAGAGACGTGTTAAGTTTCGTGTCTTTTAGATAAATGCGTTAGAACGTTTATCTTGTTTAAAAGAGTTCACTAGCACATGGTGCACATTGTCTCAAATTTTTGGTAACATGGAAAACTTGTAGAAAGTTATTTATGTTTTATAATTTACAAGACAAAGAGAAAGTAAAGTTTGTATACATTTAAAGCATACATGTTAATAGTAGAACAGCTATGTTTTGATGCCGTTTACTAGTATATGTAATATATTTACAAAACGTACTATTTTTGGTCCCATTTCTACTAATGGGCTTGTGTTCTCTCAGAACTTTGACCTCGTCGTCGTATTGACCTAGATATTTCACTGCCGAAAACGAGAAAGCATAAAAAAATCAGGATATGTACTAAACTGACAAAAAAGAAAGTGATCTTCTAAGTATGAATCCAAAATACATGCATTTACCACATCGACTGTCTTTATTTTAGAATAAAGGACTCAGTTGGGTAAATTGACGATGTTTTTTGAATGAGCAAAAATCCCTACAAAACGGATGTGATGATGATGGTGCCAGTGATAAGGAGAAAGTAAGACGTTAGTCCTTTCTTTAGTGTAGAAAAAAAAGCAAGCAAACTAGAAACGAGCTCATTATCATCCTCACTCCTGAAAGTGAGTTCTCACTTGTACGAGAAAAAAGTCGTTAACTACGTTATTGTTCTGTTATGGAGAAAGTGCACAAAAAGAAAGTTTTCCTTTTTGTTCCACATTTGAAGATTAGCACCGAAGAATTCATATCGACGAAAAAAGTTCCAATGCCGTTTTTGTAACGTAACGTAACAACCAGCATAGTTTTTTTGCGTAACACGCGAAAAAAAAGTTTTTTTTGGTGCATTGGCAGCCAAGTAAACTGAGAAAATATACACATATTTTTGTTACGATTTTTCTCTCGATTTTTTTTTCGAGCATCAGTTGTTCACTTGCATGTTACAAGAATAAAGTAAGTGTTCTGTTTTTATTTTCTGCGCTAAGCTCATTATTTCTTTTTGCAGCTAAGCTTGGCTCTTACTATTTTCTTGGAGTTTTTATGAGCTTACGAAATCCTCTTTATTGTGGAATGACGACTGCTTAATCCAATTATTACTTTGAATGGAACTACAGCACTTTTCGTTCGTTCGTTTTTATAGAAGGAACATGTAAATTGCTAATGCGCATTTTTTTCGATTACCAATGGCAACGAGCTGTTACGAATTTAGTAAAAAGCTTATTTTGTGAAATTTAAAGACATTCAATTGTACATTTTCATTATATGTCTTCAATGACTAAAATGGGTTTATTCAAGTGTGAATTTAATAAAAAACTGTAATTCAAATTTGTCCAAGAAAAATTGGCATAAATTTTGGGTTTACATTTTTCGACCGAATTTGACCCCATCATTCCATTTTTTTAGTTTTTTTATCTTTGGCAAAATCCATTTTAGTTTCAATTTGAAACTTAGAATTTTCCCAAACATTAATGTATTTCCTGATGAAGCCACTAGACCAAAAACGTAAAAAGTTGAGAGCCGAGTACAAAGAAAGTAAAGCAAAATAGCTCAAGTGCTTAAGTGAAAATCGATTTTTTTTACTTGGATAAAGAATAATGTTACCCACTCTGCTACTTATGTGCATACATAATACATCTAGTCATATCCTTCAAAAAACGAAACAAATGTTGAATACATTCCAGTTTTTTTTACTTGTGTGCACTTACTGTCAGCTGCTCTATCGGCATTATTACACTGACAGCTTCTCAATATTGGGTTCCATAAAGCAGAAAAAATTAGGACTTGAGAAAATAAAGCATTGAATAGCTAACCAAACTGAACCAAGCCACAAAACAATATAGACAGACATGATGTATCGCTATCCAGAAAAAACAAACATAGTCAACCATATCATTACAGATTACAAAGCTATACGTATACATAAGCACTACACTACTGACTGCGTTAGTACAAAAAAATGTAAGGCGTAGTAGAAAGAAGTGTAATCATAGTCATCTGTTCAAATTGCTTTCTCCTTTCCACTTTCCTAGACAAACTTGGCATGATTACCCTTCTTTTGTTCGGGAAAAATAACAACAGAAACGACAACGTACAAAACTACATGTAAGAATATGTAAGAATTGTGGCAAAAATATAAGAGTGTATAAAGGATCGTTTCTGTTTGTAGAGCCTATCACAATAAAAAAAGCTGCAGTGAGTATATTTAGGTATAAGAATGTACTATTGCATATCCAAAATATATAGTAAGTTTAAAAGGCTACTTATTTTATACAGATATGTGGATATTGTGTATTTTTTTAGGGTTTTAAAGAAATTGTAAGACGATATGAATGGAAAGTGGGCGAAATCACGCAAGATCAACATTCGAATATATGAAGTAGCTAAAAGGAAAGGTTAATATTTCAATTGTGTGAGGTATGTATTGGGTTGATTGAGAATTTTTTAGACAAATTCTTGTCGTGTTTTGACATTGGTGATCATATAGTTTTTGTACATTTTTTTAGAACAATATATTTGTTTTCTTTGGATTTCTTATGATATTATCAGGGTGCTTACAATATTTCTTGTAGTCAAAAAGAGTAATTTCAGTTTTTCCCAGTTATCAGCATAACCATTTGAAACGTTTTATTGGGCTGTGCAGTCCAATAACTTCATATTGTTGTGATTATTACCGTTATTTTAGTTGACAATTTAGATACGTTGTTGTAACAAAGTCGTTAGTACAGACTTATCGATAGTTGATTAACTACCAGTATTGCTGTGAAATCTTGACGAATATCGTTCTTACTAAATACTGTAATAAAGTTATTTTGTACATCTTTGGCCGGAAAATGACGTTTAAATGTAAAACCGCAGAGTACATAAATTTAGCTTGTTATTCTATCCTGAAACATAAATGGCTAGCTAAAACGGTCTGTTTTGTTATAACTGCCTCAAAATACCGATAAGAAATTGTATGAAAGTAAAATTGCTATTTCCAATAAAATATAACTGTTAAACGTTGGACTTGTGTAAAGTTTTTGGAAGATTGTGAAGACGAATTGTACAAATTTAACATGTACAGTAGTTCGATGTTAAAGAATAAAGGAAATGCAGTGTGAATATAAGAAGATATCTGCTCTGTTGTAAATTCAAGATCGAATGTTTAGAGATATTGTGATATTGGAACGTTTACATAGTAATCGAAGAAAAAATGTAAAAATGCTGTATTTTGTTTTATTTTATCGCCGTTGTGCTCAAGGCAAAAAACGCAGTAACAAAGTCTGCAGTTTTTCCTCTCTAAGAAGAATATCTAACGTAGATTTGTGGGCGTAAAAAAGGGAACGTGACTTCATTCTACGAATGCATCATAGGACAAAAAGAATGGTAATCGTGCGTAAATGATGGATGTATCGATATCAAGTAAAGTCAAAATACTTTGTAGTTATCAGTGCGTTTTGCTGTTTGCGTGTTTTATCACAAACATATTCAGTGGCGTTGCTCATGAACCGATTTTTTTTTGAAAAATAAAAGTACATCTAATAACCCATGTAAGAAAAAATCTCAAATGCTTACCACTGTCAGTCAGCAAAAGTAACAGAAGTATCCTCGCGAGAAATTCGATAACTTTAAAAACTGATGTTGACTGAATTCCGGTCCTAGAAGAAGATGTAACCGCCATTTTTGTTTCTTAGACCACTTCCTATCTATTTTAAATGCAGATTTAACATTTATAACAACCCAATGTTATATAGTTTACACAATTAACTTGAAGAACTGCTTTCACTTTCACATCCACTATCACCACTCATCGTTTTAGCGGAAATTTATTTTACTTTGCTTCACTATTTTAGAAATTATGATAATTTCTTAAGTAAAACACAAATTCAGTTTAAACTATAAACAGTTTTAATGATATAACTATTTATTTAGTTAAATATTTTCAATTTGCTAATCTCGAAACTAACCAAGATTATTATATTTGTGATTGGTTACATGATTAAATTGATTTTTAACTATATTTAAGTTAAACATCAAAATTATTTTATGTCACTTTTTATTTTCTAGAAATTTTTCTTGCCTTTCCGCCACTTAAACAGATACACAAAAACGTTATCAAGCACAACCGCAAAAGGAAAAACTCTTATCTATCAAATGTATATACGTACTTCTTGTGATTTTTCCCATTTTCCTAAGCCGGAGAGACATGTTTACAGCACAATGCTCAAAATACAACTGACTCCCACTCCAGTCCACCGTAAGTTTCTAGCAAGCTCAACTAACCTCCAAGTTGACTCTCTAGAAGAAATGAAGGATCGATACGATATACGCAAAGTATAGACATTCACGCGTACGAACAAAAAAGACTTTCCGTTGTACTTACGTTGAGTGGGAAAAAGGAGTAAGATATTTCTGGAAAAAATGCATTGGAGAAATTTCTTCCGATGTCAACCATACAGTTATACGTCATTTCGTACGACTTGTTTGTAAATTAATACGTGACATAATCGGGTACAACCATTTATTGTAGAAAAAAAAAATATTTTGGTGATAAAATTTTAAAATGTTGCACAATTTTTTTCTTTTACTTTTTTTAGATAAATAAAATTGTTTCCTCTTATATTCCTGTGTAAAACCAAATGCCAAATAAAGCTAAAACCTTGCTTTGTCTTCTAAGTTTATAGAGCGTTAAAATAAAGACAAAATAGAATAAAAGGAAACGCCTGTATAGCTGTACCATCTTTTTTATGTTGGAGGCTGGCTTGTTTTAGTATGTCCTCATCCATCTTATCCAAAAAGCCTTTAAGGATGTTAAAACGGACCACTGACTTAAAAAGGCTTGAGTTTCTGTTTCCAACAAAAACCCAAAAACCTAAAGGGAATTCTTTATCAATTGACCCCAATTTGAAACGTGCACGTATCTTTTATAAAGTGGTGACCAGAATTCAAGTAGTTTTTGTAGAGTAAAGTCTGTAGGGGATTTTGGAATCCCAAAACGCCAGCCTAAAAATTATATTCATATTATTTCTGGATAATAATATGCAACGTCCTCTTCCTGGCTCATATTCACATTGTATGTTTAACTTATGTAAGTTATTCCTAATATGACGAAGGAAACGACAGCTACATCGCAATTGTTAACAGACAACCTTTTTTCTGTCAACTTTACATAAATTGACCCAATTCAGTGCAAACTATAATTGTAAATAGGTGACGACCTTTTTCCGTCTCCCAAGTTTACTGTCAGGCTCGTCACAATATCAGTTGGGATATTTTCACTCGTCCTTGTTTACGAACACGAACGATCCACGAATAGCTGTTTTCCTTAAATTCAATTTTGTTGGGTAAAGTGAAACCTGAACTATGTAGATATTGGCCTAGCTCCAATACTCTACTGATTGGAATCCTTGTCTTGCTCAGAAGTTTCATTATTTCACCTTGAAAAGAACAAAAAAGCATGTCATTGGGTATACCCAATTATGGTACTTGCCCTAGAGGGATACATAGGTGGTCGATAGAAAATAGTTCAAAGACAATCCAAATTTGGAGCATAAAACTATCCCGCATAGTAAAGCAAGTGTTATTCCATCAAAATAATTTTCACCGAAAACCAATGACGAAATGTATCCATTGCTGCTAGATCAAAAATGTAAATGTATTAATTTAGCCTTATAACTTGTTATTTTATGAGTAAAGTTAAATTTCAAATAAAATATTCGTACTAAAAAACGACGGTCCATTCTAAAAACTCTTAAATTTTAAAATGTCATAATGTACACCATTTTATATATCTACATATTCATTATTTTTACTCCATAAACATGATTTCTGCTTTAAAAACTACCGTTTTGTCACGAAAGCCCGCCGCGGAAAAAATTTTGCCGCCAAAAATAATAACCTTTTGGTCACCAAAACTGCACGTACATTTGGTGCTTATGTAAATCTGGCAAGTGAAGTAACCCAACCACTGCTTACATTTCGTCTCGTTGCGCAAAAAAGACAACAGTTTTTACAAAACCAAGATGAGTTATATGAGCCCTATCCTGTCAAATGCATAACTACCCATGTATTGCTTGCTCTCTGTTAACATTTGAAGCTATCATAAAAATCAAACAAATTTTAAAGTGCGTGTTTTCCGTGTCATGTTTTGGTTTCCCCACAAAAAGAAATGTTTGGTCATTTAAATCATCGTGTTTCTTCTGCACACCATTTAAATGTAAAAATCAGGCGTGTAATATGCTGCCAGCCAATAAATTTCTAAAAAAACTTTTCCCACTTGTTCCTCTCACATTCACATTCTATTTCACTCCCTCTCAAACGAATGAAAAAAGTGATATGCCAAAAATAAAAACCTGTCTGCTATACAAGCACAGCTTACACGTTTGTATGTAAACTGGAAAATGTGATTTAAAAAGTTGTCACATATTTCAAATTTCATGGCTCATTATTTCACTACAACCCAGCCCGTTATTGCTCTTCATAAAAATACAAATGGGCTGATGTAGTGTGGCGTAGTGTCGTGTATACACTACACTACACCAAAATACTCAAACAAATGCCATTACATTTTTTTCGCAATTTCATCACACAAACGACCACTAGTCAAACAGCAGAGGTGTGTGTGTGCGTTGTTTCGGTTTATTTCAAAAATATCTCAACATTATTGCGTGGAAAGCAATCTCACTTTTTTTTGCAATAACGTTATTCGTTTTCCATTCCAACTTTTTTTACGACCTTTTTTCCCTGTCTTTTTTAGTGTCATTCTTTTTCATATATATTTTTTTAGTCGACTAACTTATAACTTTGTTTAGGAAAAATTGTAATTCGAATATGACATAATGTGATATGATAGTGTGCGCACAAAATTTTTAATGTCAAGTTACTTGTTTACTG
Organism: Entomobrya nivalis; assembly: GCA_034695485.1. Taxonomy (NCBI): domain Eukaryota; kingdom Metazoa; phylum Arthropoda; class Collembola; order Entomobryomorpha; family Entomobryidae; genus Entomobrya; species Entomobrya nivalis. The sequence goes on from JAQFZH010001364.1 coordinate 7,518, forward strand.
GAATGGAAATTTCGAGTGAAAAAGTGATACCATTTCGGTTTTTATAACGATGATTGGATATGTCAAGCGTAAATGTGGTTGATGGTGACAATGATAACTTTTTTTTGTGGTTAAATAGGTTGTCCGCCTTTTGTAGAATTGTTTGAATGTGACCCTCATGATTCTCAGGTTTTTGTAGTGTGAAAAAAACGAATGGATGGACAGAAAAGTTGTACAAAAAATATATACATGTTTTTGTCCATGTCAATCTATTCAGTGGTGTTAGCATGAAAATAATTGGTTTAGTCTTTTGTCAATCCATCAATGTGAAAGTGACAGGTATTCGAGTGAAAAGGTTTTCACACCAGCTTTTTTTGTTGGTCGTGCACAAAAATCACATAAAAATTCAACAATAATGGCAAATTTATACAAAAGGATCACAAGGGTGTATACTTTAGAGCACACATACTAGTATCAGTTTGCATTTCAGTATAATCATGTTTTGTTATAAAAAAGGGAGATCGTGATCAGTGTCCATGTAAATTGGCTATATATCGAATTGGATCAGTGCATGTTACCGAATTGTCAGTTAAAAATGTTTAATAAAGCATTATTCGGCTTTGAAATGTGACAAAAAAAATCAATACGAATTTTCACAGCACATGTACTTGTTATTATTTATATGGTTTATATTTCACCATAGAAAATCAAAATCATTGGCAAATATTTGAAAATTAAGTAATTCTTTCTGTAAAGAATTTTAATATGTATTTATCGTATATTCACATAAATAAGGCATCCAAAGGACTACTGGATCTGTACCAACATTTATTTCACAACATTTCAGGACTTCCAAATGCTTAAAGTCGAATTCAGGCAAAAAGCAAGGTAAATAGTGAAGACAGCCTTTTTAGTCATTCATTCAACCATGCCCGTCATTTCTCATATTCTACCTTCCTTCCCCATCCTATATCCTTTTTTTACCTTTACGGTTGTCAACAAGAAAGCGGAGACTTTAAGCGGAAGCGACAAGAAAAGCGGGAGCTTCTTAACTAAGCGTCTGTCATCATTTGGGCCACCCTGGAACGGAATTTTCTTTACTTTTCCTAGAATTCAGGTCCCACTTCCCTAGAATTTATTCATTAGGCGTAAAACTTAGCAAATTCTTTTTTTTCTCCTGTATGTCTGCCTCTTCCTGTTTTTTTCCACATGAACGTTTTAACGAATTAGAAGGTTTCGTGTATTTTGCCGCTTTTATTGCTTAATCAGGATATATGACCTAGATACGCTGGTGTCTTTTTCCAGAGGTACACAGAGCAAGAGAAATTAAGAGAGCAAATATAAAAGGTACAGACAAGTTAAAAAGGCAAGCATCCCACATATCTCAACCATCTAGATAGCTGCCTAGGGTGCTTTTATAGTAAAGTGCACTACAAAAAATAAGGCTCTCTCTGGGAACAGCCCTTTTTGGTAGAAACTGTACAAGCCACTCATTATTAATATTTAACTGGAGGCTTGGAACGGAGAAAGTATGCAAGAGTGAAAGTTTTTTTTGGTGTGCAGTTTTTGTCTTGTCTCTCGTATCTCTAGAGAAGCAGTTAGCTTAGCAGTTGTGGAAGTAAAAACTCTTGTGCTCTTTGGTGTAGTCTCGCCGGAGCTTAGAATGGGAAGAAGAGGAGCCACTAATGGGATTAATGAGGATAAACTTGGTTGAAAAACTTAGGCGGGAGTGGTGGTAGTGAGATCGGACGCTGGGTAAAAAATAAGGTATTCGACTTTTCGACTATTGAGACTTAACAAGATTAGTGTACAAGGCACAGCAGTCGAGAGATGGTACGATGATTTTCTTGTTGGTTATTAGATCATGGAGGGAAAACTGTAAGAAATTTGGGATGGAGTATATTCGAATAATAGTCTTTAGGGAAAATTTTTGTTTAGTTGGTATACTGGAAAAAACGTGAAAGTACGAATATGCATGTATTCGATTATTGCTATCATAACAATATGAGACTTGGGACTTGGTTTAAGTAAAATGAACTAAATTAAAGGTGACTAGAGTTAAGTTTTAAGTAAACGGGTGTTTTTATTTGTTTTGAATAAATAAACTGATTGGATGGGAACGGTAAGTTTTGAATACGATACAGAGAAGCTGAAAGGTTTTCTTTTTTTATTGAATCTCATCTGTTTATTTACCAAATCCTTTTGAATTACTTGTCTTCTTCCAGGGAAGTTTCTTGGGTGAAAGCATTATCTAACCTGAGTTTACCCAAATGAACGTAGAAAGTTACAAAGATTACAAAGTGGATTCTTAGGCTGAATATATCTGCATAATTAGTAGTGACTGATAAAGTCCCTGTAAAAGTAAGCAAATCTGATCATTAGAGTAATCAAGCTAGCTGGACGAATGATCGAATCTTATGGGGAATTTCTATGCAAACTTTCTCTCGAGGAAGCATTTTCTTCATTTAATTTTCAAACTGTATTTCAAATTTTTGAGAAGTGTATTTTCCTATTCTTCTCACATCTCGAATTTTTATTACAACAAAAACGGTATTCATTTTTTTGGCAAATTAATGCACCAAAATAAAAATAGTTTTAACGATGAACATCCAGCGAGAATTTCGGCTGTTATGATAGTTTGAACTTTCGAGAGTGGATAGTTGAAATATTTAAGTGATTGAAACGCGAAAAAGTTTCCAGACATGGGCTGTTACAGTACTAATATTAGTTATTAGAGAGAAAGTTACCTATAAGTTGTTAGATCATGCATATTTAAAGAAATAGAATGGCTGCAAATTCATTAATATTTTACTCAAAACTTGGAATTCGGATTCGTGGAGAAAGTTTAGTTTAATTTTCAAAGTAAACGTTTATATTTTACATAGCATAGTTTAACCTTAGCCATAATAAATTTAAACATGCAGAGAACTCACAATAGGAAGCCAAGAAGTTCAACATAACTTGGGGTAAAAACTTTTCCACCTCGTTTAACTGTTTTCTGGAATTTTCAAAGAACATAAGCATACATTACACATTTATTAAAGCTTTTTAGATTCCCCACTGATCTATGTTTATATTGAAATAGGTGAAAATAACCTAAAACTTGACTTGGTGTAGTAATGAATGATAATGAGTTCACCGGCAAGCAGAAAAATAACTCAACTTTCTCTTAACGCTACCTGATTAACTACAATTAATACACGTGCTGGATTTCTCACAAAAACCATATTACATTATTTTGGTGTTGTTTCGTGGTCAATGCTCCTACGCCGTAATATTTTAAACACCAGGTGGCAAAAACTTAGACAAAATTCCTTTGTATCTTGTGCTTTCATGACTTTCATCACCGCAGTGCTTCCGGCCATTGAACCTCGTACCTATTTTATTTTCGAATATTCAAGTTTCCTGATTTATTTAAAATTATTTAGATATTTTCTTTTCTTTACAAGTTTTTAGTCACGTTTAATCTCCCAGTTTTAGAATATATTGCTAAGCGTGCAACAGCATATTATATTTGTTAATAAATTGAAAAGGTTTGCGGAAAGTAAATGTTTTGGATTTCATGCAAAATAACTTATGTTGTAAACTTACTTTGAAAAATAGGTTCATCAGTTTAAACAGAAGAAAATGTATTGGATACGAACTTCTACTTTGGTTCGATTCGGAGTGTGTTCCTGTTGTAAAATGACACCATGAAATATTACGGCTTCATACAATTAAATCTTATCTCGCTGCTGTAATAAAAATGCATTTAGAAAGTATAGCGTAATTTGTCTCCCATAATGTTTGATGATAAAAGATTATGATGACCCAAATTTACTTAATACAGGTGAATACTTTAGACAAGAATACACTGCCTAAAGTCATGATATCTACTTAAACATGTTGGAAATTTACCTGATCTGGTTTCTGCCAAGTGCTAAATAAATTACTACTATGTGCACTTTTGCATGTTTTAAAGTAAAAATACATAAGTACTTCACATTAAAGCATTTTGAAAGGAAAATTGATCCTTAAGGAAAACAATACGAACGTTTCGGTAAAGCAGCTTTATACTCTACTTAAAAGGATCCCTAAACCTAAAAAAAATACCGTCATTATAAATTTCAAATCTATTATAAAAGCACGTTTAAATGTACATTTTTTGCGGGGCCCAAACCTTTACTTTTACAACTGTACGTACTTGTAGCTTAAATCCACTTACGGAGATACCATTTTTTTAACAATTTCAGATTTGACTCATATATTGAAATACCAAATCAATACCAGCAGAATAAAGCCTTTGGCCATTTTTCAACTTTTGGCAATATACCTAACGAAATTGTTATTAAAAATTGTAAACAAACTGTGAGAAAATAAATATAAAAGTAGAACAAATCCACAGAATGTGTATCAAGTATATATGATACTTAATTTGTTCCTGTATTCGAATTTCAAAGGCAGCTCAAATTCGAGAAATGTTGTATATTTTAGACTCTAGTGCCATTTCACAAGCTTTCCCTATTTTAGCGCATTAAACATCGATAATACGACATGTTTGTAGGTAAAAGCTTTCTAGAGTCTTTTTTTTCTCTTTGATTTTACCTTAAATTTGGTCCACATTTACATTCAATTCACTTAACTTACACAGTAACAAGGTCATTATTTTCAACTTATCTACAAAATATATTTTGAGAAGACCTGCTTTTTGCTTTTTAGAAAATTCGGACATATTTTTTTGCTTGTGCTTGAAATTTGTCAACCCTATTTTGTCATTTCATGAAGATGTATAGTTCTTCCGAACCTATTTATCTATGTATATAAATATAAATGCTCCCATTCCAGTACAGAACACAATATGATGCTGTAAAAGTAGCTTGTTTACAAAATATGCTTTGATATATAAAAACTACCGTTGTTTCCTTCCTGTAAAAGGTAGTAACTAGATAGGCGGTTACATGCTCGTTAGAGTGAGTAACATTCCTTTATTTGTACATTTCCTGAGCTATTTGTCATCCTTTTCATCCAAATATAAGCAGGTCGTTCAATCTTCTATTTCCCTTGTTTATATATTTATGTGTATTTGCAGTAAAATGTATGGGACATGATGTTGCAATACACTTTGCCCTTTGTGTACTTCATTTTTGCTTCCATTTTTCTTTTCTAAAGCAGTGCTGAAGATGCACTCGATTTAGTGTTGTCGTTTTGTCAAAACTTCTGCTTTATAAACTAATGCTTATTGTTTTACACTATGGTATTTATACCAGAATATGCTAATAAATATAAATATGTATCCACGATACCAAATCCATGCTATATATAATAAATTGCAAAATAACTGTAAAAAAGTAGAACTAAAAAAAATCGTTTTAAAAGTTGTCAGTAAACTGTGAAAAGAGCGTACATGTCAAGAAAGTCATCATTTTCTTTTATCAAGTAAAGCTAATGAAGTGAATTTAAATATCAATGACAATACCAAACACGTCTTTTTATTATTAATCGTTTTATTATTCTTTAACAATACTTTCAATTCTCTCAAATGAGTAATATAACTAAAATAATTTAAGCACACGCTTCGTGAAATGAAACATTGCAAAAAAATACCATCACCAATTATTAATTATTGGTAACATAACCAGTCATGTCAGTCAGTTAATAGACATTTAAAAATGAAGTTCAAATGTGAATTCAAATATTTCACAAAATCTTGACGACGCTTTAATTTAAGAATAAATTTTAGCATGTTAATTTTAAGTTATATAAATTCCTTTAACGAAAATACAATTTAAAAAGTTATGCTATTTATTCATGAGAATTGTATTATTGGAAAGCAAAAATCACAAATAATTTTGCAGGAAGTACTACTCCTCGCGTTAATTGAAATCTTCCTGGTTGCATTTAAATTAAAAGTTTAAGCAGTAAATTTAAAAAAAAAACTATTTATGTCCCGTGTTTTAATTTTCAGTGCGATGCAAACAGTTTTTATTCATACTAGTTTTACCATTTGCTTACGTTAGTACCGGATTATTTTGTAATCTTAACCTTGTTCGTTCTTGTTAGTAATATTTTTTTAAATGATATAACCTAGTTTAATTTGTATTTCCTATAAAAAAACTTAGTATTAACCGATAGTTTTTGATTTAGAAAACCATGTTCTGCGAAATTGATCTATTAAACAGAACATATTTCAATAAACATGAGTAGAAAAAATGCAATTTACCATTCCATAATCAAGGTTTAGGAACCAACATTACCAAAACTTTAGCTCACACTATTTGGGATCACCAGTGTTAGTTTTTTTTGCTGAAGAAAGACATCATGGTTTTAACCAAAGTAGAAAGAAAAGTATTCCAATTCCTCAAAGATTTTCATTTCTATTTGTTCCCATTTCCACTACAATGGGATGAAAAATATCAAAAAATTAGTTGTTCTCCAATCCATTACTCGATGCTGGATTCCATATTTAAGTCTTTTAGTTTTCACTTTAACATTTGCCAGCTGCAGTGGGCTTACAGTAGTTTACATAAAATTTCAAAGAAACGTAGAAAAAATAGAAGTAATTGCACTGCTCTTAATGTGGGGATCTCTCAGCACATTTGTTTTCTCAGGTATCGTATTAGTAACGAATATCAACGAGTTTGTTCAAGCTTTCAACCAAGTTTTACGAATGGAGGAAAAAGTTGTACAAGGTAAATTTCCCTGTTTTATTTAGACCCAATATATTAAATATATAATATATTTTAATTAAATATAAATATATTTTATTTAAATATAAAATATGTTTTGATTAAATTTTAAATCTATTTTAAATCAACAAAATATATTTGAATTAAATATCTTTATCTCACGTTTTCAGATTTTCACCGCAGATCCCTCTGCAAATCCAAAGACAAGGCTAATTTCCGTAACATTCTTAAGTTTTCTGTGGGACCTTTACTGTCTTTATGCATATTAATAGCACCATTTGCTTACATACTTACCGGTCTAGATGCTTTCAAGTATATATTTGAAGAATGCCTTGAAGATCCCAAATATCGGAAGAGCTGGACAATAATTAAATCAATAATTTTTAGATTAGTTGCACTATTTTTAGCATACAGTGAAACGTTTCGTAGTATTGCATATATATATTCGCTTTTGTGGGTACTATTGGATCGATGGAATAATCTTATATTTGTACCTTTAATAAGTTGTAGAAATGCAACAACCCTTTTACATATTCATCTAAGGTGTAGACTTATTTTGAAACCTTTTGAAATCGTGATGCAAAATGTAGTGGGTCCTTTATTGAGCTCTATCTTTTGGATGATTGTATTAAATTTGTGGATTTGTGTGAAATGTTCTGTCAAAAAATTAGGCTATTTAATGTATTACTGGTATGTGGTGATATTTTGTCTTGTTTCTATTGGGCTTTCTGATATTCTCACCGTACTGTGTAGTCAGTTGGATATGGATTGTGTTGCAGTAAAATTTAATATTTTGATGGCGAAAAGAGAATTGGTTAGGGATGGGACTAGAACAAATAAAATCACTTTGGCACGAGCTAAAGCTGTTCGTCCACTACGTCTGAAGTATGGCTTTTTTGGTTGGATAGGAAAATCGTTTTTTGTAGATTTTGTTCGTGTTCTGCTATTACGCTGTTTTGATGCAATTATTATATTTGACTATTAATTTTTCATTGATTTTAAAATACTTATTACTTGTTTAAAAATTACTTATTACTTATTAAAAATATACTCGCTATCAAAAAATACGTTCAATGTCAATGCTTCCTGTAATGATATCCATATAAATAAACCCGCTGTCAAAGCGATCATAACGACGTAGCGAAAACAATTCGACTTATAACGACGCTAGTTATGGTCATTGTTGTGACTCATGAAAAGCGCTTTCGAATGATATGTCACACGCCATATGCTTGAAATTGCAAACCTCGACCCCGATTTCTGACCTGCTGAGGTCACCTTGCCCTAAAGAGGCATATAATTTGTAACCAACTCAATGAGAGCTTTTGATTGTGCTTTTCAAATGCACACTATGAACAGGTTGAAACACTTCGACCTTGCCCTTTGAGTTTGACCTAGGGGACTGAAAATCAATAGGAATCTTGCCCTTGACATTAGCGACCTACATGACAAATTTGAGCGAAATCGGTGAACGCGTTCTAGAGTAGTAGTGCCGACAGACGGACGGATAAACACGATCAAGTCAATATTAGCTGAGCTTCGCTTTCAGGTACGTAGTAAATAGCCCCAGACATCCTTATAGAGCTTATTTTAGGTTTTGGAAGACAATTTATCTTTGGTTTAATTTTTGGGCATTGATGAAATATTTGGGTCCACCGCTCAGACAAATTCTTAATTTTAAGGTAAATATTCATTTACATTTGAAAATCAGTATGATTCGATATCAGTATGTATATAGCTAAACTAAAGCTAATAATGCGTGACAAGGCTGACTGAATATTTTTTCTGCATATTGCAGTTATAGTTTTGCATTATAATGAAGATTTACCTTGATTACTACAACTTGTGAAGAAGTCATGGTCTGTTGGCTCTGACTTCATGACGTACAAACAAAGGTGCGCATCAAAAGCATATAAAATGTGTGTAGCTTTTTATACGTAAGTCCTACGATGTGGATTAAAATAATAACGCATGTATTATTTCTGCATAAGTGATAATTAGATAACGATTTACTAATTAGGTGTATTCAAACGGATTAAAATCTACGAAAACCCAAAATAATAATATCTAATGAATCGCCTTTAATAAAAAGGCGTCATCATAAAAGTTACCCATTATTAGTTTTTCCATACATTTTTTAACTTGGATTTAACGCAAATATATTTTAACATTTAAAAATTATTGATTATATATTTTTTAAACTCTCTCCATAACTATCCTTTCGACACGTTGCTACACATCTGGGTTATTTCTTTTAAATATTTGAATAAAAATGCTGGACTATCCACAGTTTCGTTTCCAGTCTAAAAGCGTACCTTGTTGTATGAGTTACTATACAAAATAATTTTATTTTTTTGAATTTATTTCTGTAAATATGAATTTAACTCGTAATAAATATCTCATAACCCTCTTCGTTCTCTCAAGTTATGTTCGAAATTCTAGCAGTTACATGGTTGGTAATAACCCATACCACCGAAGAGAGATTTTGGACGATGGAGGCAACTACCAGTTGGAATGGATGGTGGATTTGTTTTCAAAGCGGGTTACCTTTACAGTTACAGCAAAGACAAATGGAGCTGTTGGCTTTGGCTTAAGTGCCAACGGAAAGATGACTGGTGCTGATATAGTAATTGGGGGGGGTTTATCCAGATGGTAGATCATATTTTAAGGTAAATTGCAAATTAAATTTAAATTTATGCATTCATCTTATTTTTGTACAAAATTCTAATTTATATTTCTTAAAACACCAAAAAAGGATTACCATGCCGTAGGAAACCAAATGCCAGAGGAGGACCCTAGTCAAGACTGGACATTACATTCGGCCAGTGAGGATTAATCTTGTACGGTGCTCACCTTTTCTAGAATATTTGACACTTGCGATCTCCAGGATTATCCAATCACCGTAAATATCAAATAGCTATCTACGCTAACTAGCATAAATTTTTAGCGGGGAAATTTGAATGAGAAAACAAATCATTATTATATTTTATTCCACAGGATAACAAAATCTCTATAATCTGGGCGTATGCTGACCAAGACACTCGAACATATCACCGTTTTAATCGAGGTGAGTACCAAGTGTACCTACTTCATCCCGACTATACCCCACCCATAGTCCAACATCCAAACGTTGGTGCAGAAAGAGGGATAAAACAAGTGGCACCACAACACGAAGACCTTCAAATATGGACAGTAAGAAGCCAATTAGTGATGCCTGCTCAAGATACCACATATTGGTGCACCTTGCATAAAGCCCCTCCCTCCCCACCAAACACCACTTGGTAGGCTATGAAATTCTTTTCCCAAATCCCCAAAGTCGTCAACACGTCCACCATTTAATTCTTTACAAGTGTCGTGCCCCAATTGGTGGCCCCACCAGTTCTCAAATGTTTTCCCCATTTGTCAACCGAAAAGGTCAGCATTGCTTAACAGTTGACCAGCCCACTGGTCCAATGCCTACGGAATATTGCACCGAATATTATACACTATTTGGTGTGGGCGGCCGTCCGTATTTTTATCCTCCCCATCTTGGAGTCCCATTTGGGGAAACGAAAGATGATGACTATTATGTTTTACAAGTGCATTTTGATAATCCCGATAGACTTTCCAATGCTCAAGTTGACGTCTCTATTAATACTTATTATACCAATAAATTGAGAGCCAATGAAGCTGGAATCTACACGATTCGACATCAAATTCCCGGAATTACACCTTCCTTACTCATACCTCCTAGCTCTTTAGATCATCAAGTTTGGGGTCTTTGTGGATCTGAATGTACAAGAAAAACATTTCCTCCGGAGGGTATTCGAATTAGTGGAGTGATTTTGCATATGCATAACACCGGGGCTCAAGGACGTGTACAGCACTTCCGGGGCAATAGGGAACTACCTTGGATTCGATCGGATAACAATTATGGGTTCAATTTTCAGCAAATTTTAACTCTTCAAAGTGAAGTGAGGGTGTTGCCTGGGGATATGCTGACGATGAAATGCACTTATTATAATAGTAGAGTCAATGGAACGACAGTGGGAGGATATTCTGCGCAGCAGGAAATGTGTAGTGCATTTTTTCTGTATTATAATAGGAATGAGAATTACGTGCAGTGTGGGAGTGAACTTGAGAAGGAGGAGGAGGCAAGGAGAAAATTTTTGGGGATTGGTAATGTTACTTGGTAAGGAGGAAAGATTTTTTTGGTAAATATTTGTGATAGCACGAGACAAAAGGGGTAATCATGAAATTTTGTCCGTTAGTCATTTTTCCTAGTTGCATTGCATTTTGATGGAGAAAAGTGATGCAACTTGGGGAAAAAACCAACGGACAATTCTTCTCGATGGTCCCTTTTCTCTTGCCTTTATCACATTTAGTTTAATTTTAGTAATTATATTTTTAATGGATGATTTTATATTACTTTTTGTTAAGGTCCGACCGAGATTTGGAGTATATTGTAGATCCGCCAGATGAACTGGCGGGTTTAAGGGTGACGGAAGTTTCGAATGGTTATGTGAAGTGGGACTCGGAGAGGAGGGAAGAATTTCAAGAGTTTATTTTAAGGGAGTCTTATGTGAATAGATGTACAAGAGAGCTGTATTCTCTTCCGGCTGAGGTGGGTTATCGTCGACAGCAAAGTTTGTGGAGGGAGGAGGAGAATGAGAATGAGAACAGGGATGAGCAAGTCAGGTTTCCGTATGAAATTAGGCCGTATAGGCCTTCCAGGAGTTGTTCTTTCCAATAAATAAATAAAAAGTGTACATTTTGTGAAAGTATACTATGCCCAATGTTTAAAAAATGAAACACAAATAAAAAGTTAATTTTATGTTGTTTAATGTATAAAAATAATCAGATTTATTTTTTTACATTATACTCGAAACGAATTCGATTTGACTCGAATAACGAAGGAACAATTCAATACCAGCAGAATAAAGGCTTTTTTGCATGTTGGCAATATACCTCATATTAAATCGTGTTTAAAATTGTAAACAAACTGTAAAAAGTGCGTGCAAAGTCCAAAAAATCAAATGTATAATGTATATGTATATTGTACTTGATTCCTGTACTCGAATTTCAAATGGAGCTCGAATTCTAGAAATGTTATGCATGGTGTACAACAATCATCTTAAAAGCTACCCATTTTTAACAGATCAAACAGCAAGTTTCAAGAAAAAACTTTTAAGATATTTTTTTTATTTACTCTACATTTACATTTTTTTATTTATGTTACAAAGTAACAAGATCATTACTTTCAACTTATCTAAAAAATATATATTTGGGTGGACTATATATTTTTTTGCTTTTGACAAAATTCCGATGTATTTTGACTTAAATTGTGTCAACCTTTTTTTGTCGTTTTACAAAGTTGTTTTATTCTGCGTACCTTTTTTTGAGATTTAGATTTATTTGTTCAGTAAAGAGCGGCAATACATTTGTAAAAAAAATGATTGAAGGGCTCATCTTCGTCCAAACAGCTAGAACAGAGTTACAAAGAGCCAATAATAGTGAGTAATATTTTACAGAATTACAAATCTTTGTCTTTAAGTATAACATGATTAAAATAATCAGGACACAAAGCAAATTTTTGGTTAATTAAATAAACAAAATAGGGTATCGGAGATTTCTTATAACGGGTCTTAATTTGGGCAAGAAGATTTTGCTTCCTTAGATTTTTTCTTGAGACAATGAATGGAGGCAGCCAAGATCGGAAGTCAGGGGATTTGAGAAGAGAGAAAGCAAATGAAAATGCTAGGTCTTCTCTCCGTATGCATAACCTGGTCAGTTTGAGGCTCGAGACCTACTTATCTATATGACTACAAGTATTTGTCTTCCAGTACAGAACACAATATGGTATAAATGTGTCCTGTTTACAAAAGATGCTTTGGTCTATAAAACCGACTGCTGTTTCCTTCCTGTAAAAAGGTAGAAAATAGATAGACGGTTACACGCTCGTTAGAGTGAATAACGTTGCTTTATTTGTACGTTTCCTTGCTACTTGTTATTCTTTTGGGCATCCAATCTCTTTTTTCCTTGTATGACCTGTTCATATTTATTTGCAGTAAAACTTATGAAAGAAGATGTTTGCAACGCTACATCATTTTTGATTTCATTTTTCTTATAAATGAGGTCCTTAAAATATATATTCATTTTACCCAAGTCAAGAGTTACAAATATACCTTAATGTTTTATACTATGTGCGCTGCATTTTAAAATCGAAACTAAAAAATAAATCAAAAGTTATAGTAATAAAAGTTTAAATGTAGCCAAGGTTAAATTGATTAAAATGAAATGCAGTTTATGCTTCCCTCGGTAATTGATTTTATTAACTGCTATGTACATCAATACTACTTTGATACAGGTAATTTGCAAAATATAGCAAACAGATATATCACAAAAATATAGGCTTACACACACAGAGACGGACAAACTAATGTTATCATAATTAGTAGGGAAGCAATGAAAATAAAACATTTTGTATACCTGTAAGGTTTTAACCAATTTTTTTTCTACAAAATAACAGATAGCTAGTATAGTAAAAGCGTATATACTCTAATAGACGATGATACCCTACTTCATTTAGTTAAATTACACTGAATCGTTTATGCATATTGAAATGCAGTCGAGTCAAGGCATGCAAACATATGAATGGCAAGGTTACTATGTAAATTATGGGTGTATTGTTTGATACATCACGTGTCATCGTGATTTTGTTGGTGATTGATGTGATTGAGAAGTGGCTGAGCTGAGTTGAATAATCTCTACTAAATTTTAACAAGTCTGATAAACTTCTTTTGTTCCGAGTCAGAAAGTAAGAGTATGTTGGTTGGCTATTCATGCAAACTTGATATGCTATACGGAGTAGCATAAACCATTTTTTAAACTGTTAAAATCTATTAATTTTAACTGACAGATATATGACTTTGTAATGATACTTATCTTGTAATGATACTTTGTACAAAAATACTTAATTCATAAAACTTGACGTTTAAACGTAACAATCTACTGCAAATTGGTCTTAGTGCACTGTCAAATGCACAAAACCAATGACAAATTATCAAAAAACTGGATTATTCTCGGCTGTATGCATCAAACGAGGTTAATATAGCAGAGTTATCGTAAAAACTGAAATGCATATCATCATCAAATTATTGTATAAGTTGATAAGACGTTATCTTTTACAACATTAAACATTAAATAACGTTTTCATTATATTTCATCATGAAAATTGTCTGGCCATGAATTTTACATAATTGTTTTACACATAATTGAATAACATCAAAGTACTTTGTTATTTCACTCTGGAAATAGTTTAATGACGTTTGATTGTTTGCACAGTGCAAAATACAAAAGTCAAGTTGTTGAATTTGCACGTGCTGGAAAACACAGTTAAATCAAATTCGTGGCTTCGTTGGCGAAATACAGTACGATTTCTGTTTAATTATGATTATTAGCCTCGTTAGTTCGATGACACTGATATGGATGCTGCATCACCCGTCAACTAAATTTAACTATGTAATAGTTTTTGGATATTTGAGGTAGTTCAAATTTATTGCTTCACTGAGTTTAAACTCGATTCTCTAAAAAAAACTTCAATATTACCAAGAAATTTTAAAAAAAAGCTCTTAAACGTATATTCCAATAAACAATACGATGGAGGGGTGGCAAAAAGACCTAATTCTAAAAAACCGGATGCGACTTATTGAAACCACGATATGTTCGACAATTTTCCTGAATATATTTCTCTCGAAAGA
>JAQFZH010001365.1:0-21897 GCA_034695485.1 Entomobrya nivalis
TAAATGCTTTTCAGGATTCTAATTAACTTGGGGGATACCCCTATTGTATTGAGCTTCTTCCACAATTTGGCGTGGTTGATTGAGTCGAAGGCTCTTGCAAAGTCGACAAATAGAAGATGAAGTTTTCGGCGTTTGCAACGTGTTCTAAATATTTCGCGTGTTGCATCGAGAGAAAATATATGGTCAGAACAGCCTCTTCCTTTCCTAAAACCAGCTTGTGCTTCTGGAAGTAGGTTGTTGTCCTCCACCCACACTTCAAGACGCCTGAGAAGAACACTTGTCATTGTTTTGAGTACTGTATTAATGAGTGAAATTCCTCTGTAGTTTCTAGGATCTGTTGTATCTCCTTTCTTGTGCAGCATGACAACTTCGATGTTTAAGAGGTCTCGGGGGAATAGTTCAGTAGTTAGGCTGGTATTGAACAGGACCGTCAATGCCTGTGACCATTTAAGTGGAAGATTTTTTAAGAACTCGTTTCTGATATTATCTGTACCTGGGCTTTTACCCACTTTCTGCTTCTTGAGTGATATCAATACTTCTTCACGATCAATTGGACAATCTAGGACTGGGTGAGTGACACCATAAAACATTGTACTGTCGTCTTCACGAGGTGGTAAGACAGAGTCATAGAACTCTTCCCATGCTTCTCTGTTGATCTGACACGGGGTGCTTGCTCTTTTGTTAATGGACTTAACTGCTTTCCAAAAATCAGATGGATTAGCTTTGGTGCTAATTTTGTTGCCAATTTCTTGATAGTGCATCTCCTTTGCGAACCGGGTTTATAACTGCATTGTTCGAAGGTTTTTACAGAGTACTGCTGCTTAAGATTATGTCAAATAAGTTGCCAACAGTGAATATGATAATGCTTTACAAAGAGCATTTAGTTATACTGCATATAGTTCATTCATTAGATTACAAGATTACAACAATGGGTTGTGGAGGAATTTTTATTCTTATTGTTACTGGGGTTCAAGGCGTGATGATTGGAAAGAATAAAGACCTGCCGGAGCTCAAAGTGATATCAGCGTTTTTGATAATTGTGGGTCTCGTTAGCTTACATATTCTGTTTTTTGTTGGAACGTCGTTTTTTAAGTTTTCTAAATTAATATTGAAAAGATGGAGCGATCATGTGAGAAAAAGGAGAGGAAATAAATCATATTTGACAAGGGTTGTGAAAAGTTTGCAGGTTATTGCAATGCCAGCTGGAGATGTTGGAATTGTGGACCAGGATTTAAAAATGAACTATCTGGATACTTTGTTAGAATGTACAGTAGATATAATGATTGCAAGAAATAAACGTTAGAGCACTTGAAACACAAAATAAAGTAGTATTTAACTTACTTGGCTTGATACAAATTAAATACTTAATAAAATTAATATACTTAAAACTTAGGCTTTTGTAAACGGGTTTCGGTGTTTTTGTATAATCAATTAACTTTAAATGTTCGTGTTTATTGTTTGATACATGCTTATTGCTTTTATTGATGTTTATATGCAAATTAAACAAAATATGATTGGAAATATGATGGCCGTTTAAAATGTTTGACTTCGCTCCTAAAAAGAAAGTGCTGAAAAAATTGTTGTGATTAGAAGTTTTTTTAAATAAAGTAACACCATTTATAAATTTTAATGAGACGAAGGCGTGTTGTTTTACATATTATATATTCGTATGTAATGAAAATCTGCTAAAAACGTATGTAGGTTAAAAATAAAATATTTTGCATCATCGTTTTTATCCAAGCAATTATAATATTTCATTCTCATAAATTTAATTTACGAAAATTGAAAGGTAAAAATGAGAGCATCCGCCATGCAAAATTATAACAAAGCAGTGATTTAATAATACAACAATTAATGAGCTCTAAATTTTGCAAAATTATTTGTGCAATATGTTTCAGTTTTATTTTGATGACATAACGAAATGTATTCAATGCAAAACGTTGTATTTTGTTCCATGTTCTCATAATAACACAGCTAATCATCAATCTAGCTTCGACAGTAAATCGTAAAGTTGAAACTATAAGTAAAGCTATAGTTAAAGTAAAAAGTGATACCATTCGTTTATCTACGGTGACAATTGCAAAATTTTCATTAAATTCAGTCACACCAGCAACTACTTTTTCCTTTCTTTCTACCCAATTCATGTAATCCCTCTTTAATGAATTTAAGGATAATCTTATACCACTTTCATAAGTTAACATATTCATCCATCTTCCCAACCAACCACTTATAATAGACTGTATTTGTGAAAATACTAAATCACTTCCATTTTGCGCAGAAATTGGAGTACTTTGTACAGGTAAACCGGTCCGAATACTAGCCACGTCAAATAGAAAGGTAGAGTACGAATAAGCATGAATAATGGTTTTAAATCTAATATCAATACTTAGTGGTGTGCCATTAGTTGAGTAATATGCAGTCTCCCAGTGCTTTATTCCTGTAAGGTTTCCAGGGAGTCATTCGTTCCTCAACTGATTACCCCACAATTTGTCAGCATATTTCCTAAGCTCAGGATTAATAATGTCTTTGTGACTCCCAGGATTTACAAATGGTTGTAACTTGTAACCCGACATTAATGCTTCAGCTAATGTAGGATACACATATGGTTTAACCGGAGCTAACATTTTAGATTGCAAATCAAAACAATAGAAGAATCCCATCAGGAAAGAACATTGAGTTAGCACTGTTGTTACAATTTTTGTATATTTGGCCCTCATTGTAAAGCACATTGGCTGGAGAAGGAGTTTCGAAACGAGAAATATTGAAACGCCATACCCAACACCAGGTTCCGCTAACCTAATGTATATAATAGTAAGTAAAATTGTTACTGCCATAGCAATCCATACATGTTTGGGAAAGGATTCGCCTAGTATTTGCAACACATGAAGAAATTTAAGGTCAGGTTCTTGTTTTGTATAAGAAAACTTACGAAATGATGTGTCATAAATATGAAACTCTCCTAAAATAAGTACTGGCGGATTTAGGTAATCCGTTGTTTTAACTCTAACAAATATTCCACTATATACAAATTTAGAATACCGCTTTATCCCTCTGGTATCTAAACCGTAAACTAAAGTAATAATAAACTGTTAAGCAGAATAATGAAACAATTTGTATTGTGTATCACCACAAACTACATCTCCCCGCCAAAACTTGGCTCTCCTTAATATTTCGTTGTCAACGTAACATATTCTTGGATATTTTGTTAGCTTGTTACTAATTTCTGCGTTATATATCAGTGGTTGTTCGTATAACAAGATATTTTGCCGGCAACCAGCACATAACCAAGCAACGCGTAATATTTGTAAGTCAAAATCACAAAATAGTAGATAGTGTTGAAATAGTGAGGTGTACATTAAACGTTTGGGTTTTGGTAGGCGAAGTCTTATGTACCTTGAGGATTCAACAGATATAAGAAATGTGACGACTCCAGAATTTTTAGCATAAAGCCATGGAACCCGATGTATCTGGTCCAAATAGCCCAGTGTTCGAACCAAGCCTTTTCATATTGAATGCTTAGTTCGGGTAGACCCCAGCCTGTAGAGGAAAATCCAGCTAGAATTAGATTGCAGGATTTCCATATTGTGTTGTGTTGGGTTTGATGGCAGTCACACCAATATTTGAAGGAAATGTGGTTATTTTCTGCTGTACAGCGGGAACACCGTTTACTATAAACCACACAAAGCAATACTTCTCTGTTGTAATTTGTTGGCTCCATATTGTATTTTTCAAGTGGAGTTCAGACAGTATTGCATTTTCTTCGATAATATTTTGAAATTCGGGAGTGGCTTTTGCAATAAAAACGTTGCAATAGTTATATCTTTTTGAATTCATTTGTAGTAGAAATAATCTTACTTCCAAAATATGAAAACCAAATAAGAAAATAAAAATACTAAGAATATTATTTCGGGAAAATTTCACTTTCGAATTGCTGGTTTGGAAACGTTTTCTGAAATAATAATTTTTTCTTTAAAACTGATGGGTTTTTTAAAGCAAACTATGGATATAATGAATAAAATATATGTTCACATCATAGAACGGATACTTAAACGAAGGATATTATCCAGACACGTTGACTAGATATTACGACGGTCATTTTGTTAGCCCACCGGAAGCATTTTTTTCAATTTATTTCCCGAAAATTTATTTGACATACAAAAATCAATAACATAATAACAAAATTGCAAATGCATACAACATATTTTTGCGTCTTACAGGAATACAAGGCGATTAAATGGCAAACTACAAATGCTGCTTCTAAAAAATAATTATATTCGAATATCACAACTTATACAATTCTGATCACTTCTTAATATTCGATCGAATATATAAGCAGTTTGGAATAAAATTTAGTAAAAAAATCAATACTGCATTTTAAAATTCATTACATTTCCACCATTTCAAAAATTATGAGTATTGATTAACATAAAAATAACACTTGAGGACCAATGTGCCAATCTGCGAAGTAACCTACTTGGTCTTAAGCAAGTGAAATAAGTTTTTTAAACCACATTCATTAATTCGATTTACATTGTAAATGTAAACTAGAGTTTACATGTAACAGTTTTATCTGTAATGTATTAAAAATTATAATTATACTAAAGCATCAAAATATGCACGTTGTCACATGTATGTAGACAGAAAAGTTGTTGCAATTAATTGTATGCGTTAATGAAATTAAGAGCAGGGGAAAATGCTAAAAATCAACAGTATCAAATACAACATTGCGCTAAACGTTTGATAATTATGGAAATCAGAATAAAATGAAAATAAATACTTATTATTTTTTGGTGCGAGAAGTGATTGGCTTGGCATAGGAGTTTTTTAAATATTGGGTTACGAGCGGCAATCTAAGACGTATATACGTTAGAAGTACTTGCTGAATTTAATTATGTAGAGGCCTTTACATAAAACGACGAAATGTTGTATCTTAAGTTGTTATGGAAAGGTGTGCTGTGAATATACAATTATTGTTTTGCACACCGATGTATAATGTTTAGGATAAAGTATAAAAAACGGTTGTTTTTAAGATATAAGTAATAATAATGATTTTATTTTTGTGAATTCCACATAATTTTGCGAACGCTTATGGAATGTGTTTTCTAGTTTTTTTAAGCTACGAAGTTAGATAATAACCTTGATAATCATTTTGTTTGAATTATTTTCCTTCTAGAGAATATGCGTATACGACTTTCTTACTTTGCAGTTGTTAGATGCGTGTCATATATATTGCTAAAACCTGCATAAAATATGGAATATGTTCATGGAATAAGTATAAGGCTTAGACTAAGACCATACACAACCAATGTGTAAAGCTTTACATATTTGACCAATTGGAAAACGCCATACATTAGAAAGTACGTCATCACAAATACCAAGTCATAGTTTGGTAATAAGTTTACCTAGATGAACAGCTCCATAAATGGCTCTCCTAGTACATGGTCATAGAACTTTATGTCGTTGTCAAGACAAGTGGATATACCATTGTCATCCAGACTAGAGTAAATTAAATATGTTATTTAAACGTATGACATACTGCTCAATAATTATATATAGCTTATAAAATGCGAAAAATATGTGTGCTGACATACTTTAAGTGAGATATGAAAAAATACGTAACTTGTTTACTTGCCAAATGAGCTCCGAGTGGTATAACTACTACACTCGCTCCGTATTAATACTTCAATCAGGTCAGCCACGCTTTAGATGGTATAAAGGATGTATAATAAACGAACGACTACTTTCAAGTCAAACTTCTATTACATATTTTGATCAAAAAGTTATATGCTATCAAGATTTTGGAACGAATGCGTTGAGAGATTTAAAATTAAGAACGACCGAATTATTCTAATCGTATCGAATTTACGAATGTGATTTTTCTTTCCATTTTACCTTAAATCTTTCCGATGCTAAGAATATTTCATTGTAATTTATCATACGGTAAAAAACACAAAAATAACCGTTTGTTTAGTATTACCCCTTTATGCTGTCTTTAAGTTGGTGTTTTAGATTGGATAAATATTTTACTGCTTCCCATTTCCAGCTACGAGCTTTCTCTGTAAAACGAATAATTAAATTTAAAAGCTCTTCTCGTTCTTCCAATTTTTTTGCCAAAGCGATCAAATAAAAAGGTGGGCATTTAACACTTTTACTAATACAGAACGTATATAGAACTTATATTAAATAACTTCACCGTTGTTGGCCTGATATTTTTTAACCAAAAGAAACCTTGCGTCACACATCTAAGTGGATTGTCATGTTTATTTAATAATTTAAGACTGCTACATAAACACCTTAGGAATCAAAATAGGCTGAAATGGTTGCACATTTTCCCAATTCTCAGATAGTACATGTTAAAAATTCACAGCCCATTATTGCTAGTCTTCATAACTGACCCGAAGTATGGAAAAACACTTCTCCTCAAATCCATAACTTTCGCATCAACATATTTTTGTAAGCTTTTTCCAGAACTGAGTATATCAAATATTTATCTCTTCGTAATGGGTTTAAATTGCTGATAAATATTTTTACGGCATAGCATTTATCGCCACCAAGTTTGACGTTTTATAACAAACACTATTTGCCCTTTATTTTGTCCAGTTTAAAGAAAACTTTCACCCGTGGACAGGCCTAAAAATGCTTTTATCCGAAAAACTTCTTGGTTCGCTTATTGAACAACTCAAAGTAACTGATATCTTTGGCACCATTCCTTTCCGATGGAACAAATCAGAAAAATGTTTCAACTTAAAATCTAAAAGTCAGCTTCAAGTTTACAAAGCTAGAATTAACATGGGCGCCACATTCACTTTCCTTATTTTTCTACAAATTTTATGGACTTGGAAAACCATCAACATCTTTGTAAAACTTCACAGTCTTTTCAACTTTATCGCATTGCTAATGCACATCTATACACATCATGTGTTTTGTTACAAAGCTGACCTGATCGTTGCATTTTTAAACGCAATGATTTCGTTTGAAAAACACAGAAACGGTAAAAATTAAAAAGTTATTTACACATTTACGATATGTTGTACAATTTTAAAATATTTTGGTCTTTAGGACAAAATTCGAATTCCGACAAGAGTGGAAGTGCACTAACCAAGCTTGTCATGAGAATCATGGAAATTTCCTGTCTGACCTTACCTCTATTTTACCATGCGGATTTACTCCGAAATCCATGCCTACCATTTCATGTGGGAGGCTACTGGCTTGTTACGGATCAATGCAAGGGGCAAATTGGAACAGATTTTGAAGCAACTTGGTCAATTCATGAAATCTTAACAAAGGCACTAGTCTGTTTTGTGAGCTACATTAATTGGAGCTTTCTATTAGGTGGAAGTTATTTTCATATGACAGTGGTTTTGCTGACCAAAAGCTATTGCTTACGTAAATACATTTTACTGGCTGGCAAACTTATCGTTGAAAATCAATCAGGGAAAGCTAAAAAGAATTGGTAAAACATCTGTTTAACGTATAGGGAGATTGAGGTAATGTCTACAGAATACCGGAGACTTTATGCAAACCATATGACTGCCAGTGTTCTTCTGGTTGTGCTTTTTGTTCACACAATAAGTTTGTATGCTTGCATATATTTTGGAATGAAGCTGCGTCTCTCAATGTTTTTCATGTTTTTTATGGCAGCGGTAAATGGTGGCGTTATTCTTATATTTATGTTTACCAGCCTGGCAAATGTTTATAAAGCATCAAAATACGTTCTTGAAGAAAAACTTAAGTATGGAATTAAGCAACCGAGTCCATGGTTTCGACGATTTTTGAAGTCGTGTAAAATCGTGAGGGTGTATATCGGTGACACGAATTATGTGGAACCGTTAACCCCTCTGACAATTGAGCAATTTGCAATAGATCAAACAGTTAGTTTGATGCTTTTGCAACTAGACTAAAGGAGTTGTACGTAAATTCAAACCTTGTAGCAACCAAGTTCAACATTAATTTATTCAGAGCCTTGTTTACTCAGGATTGGTCCTTTTTGAAATAACTCATATGTTTGACCCTCTATATTGTTATATAAGCTAATGGACTAGTTTAAATCAAAATATACATAATACGTTTATCATGCAATTTGTAATAAATACAACTGACGTCACAAGAAATATGCTATTAAGGTGTCCAACGCGTTCTCCATAATTCAGTTCGTTGATACGACAAACGCAAAAGTTTGTTTTTAACAATTAATCCTAAACTTTTCAGCACTGAAATCATGCGTAAACTAAGCATATTTACGCTTTTCACCAATTCACAAAAAAACTATTCCTAAACATTTAGCGCTTCCTATAAACCGTAAATATTATAAGGGGCTCGTTTATCGTTCTCCACTAAAGTTACATTTTTGTATTTAAGACGTCATATCAAATAGTTGTAAAATTGCAAATAAAAAAATGTAGCTTGGGCAGTCATAATTTGAATGAAGCAGCATTTTTATGCAAGTGTATTTCGTCCTCCATCTTATGACTACTCTTAAATTAACCAAGCGAAAGCCATGCTTCCAATGCATGTCACGCAAAATCGTTTGGTATATGGTTGTGCATTTGGAGTAGGTCATTCTATATTACATACCTAGTTTTCAGATTCATGTTTAATTTGGTTCGTTTCGGAACACAACGTTTTAAATGCATTTTTGCGGATAGAATTTGTCTTGTTGCATTAAATTGTCGTTTTCCATTTATGTTCAACACCACAACATTTTTTTAAACCTTATTGTAGTAGATTACCTTGTAACGTTTACATTTAATCGAGTTTTCATAAATCTCAATTCAGTTTTTAGTTTGATGCATGTAAAAGGTTCTGTGTGCTTTTCAATATTCGGATGCGTCTGGAGACTCCAACCTAATTTAAATTACTACTTTTATTTTTTTGGTTTAATAATTTTTTTATTCGTAAATATAGCCTTCTGATGCATATGCCTTTCAGTTTTTTTTTAGTTGTAGTGGTTTTGTAGTTCATTTTGTTGTGGCAATGTCGATTTTCAAGTTGACATCAAGGCTTGCCGATTTACTAACAGCTTTTAAATGGTAGGAGACATAACCTTCTTTCTTGTGACAGTGGCATACCAGGAATTCATCTTATTTTTATTGTGACTATCGGAAAATCGGTTGCAGTGATACGATCACAATTCATGATTTTAGCCGAGATCAGTGCGTGCTTTCAAAATATATAGTGATAAGAGATAAACATACTGTTGCCAAGTGCACCATCAACAAAATCCCGAGAACATCAAAGATCACGAAATTTATTACAAGCTGTAAACTCTGTTGTCTGGCAACTTTGATACACTAACGTAATATGACCAATAAAAAAGAACCTTATATTATATGTCGTTTGTTCTAATATCTAATCGTGAAAACTTTCGTTTGGTCTTCTGTCTTTCGGCTTTAAAAAGTCGGCCAAATAACGAAACACCTTCCATAGCTAAATTAAGGGAATGCAGGGCATTTGCACATATGTCTGGAGACGTAATATATTTTATTTAATAGAATTAAACGACGCCTTTTATCCTTTTTTCTTTGATACTAGTAATGAGCCCGTTACTGCACAAAGTGCAATAACATTTAAAAACACCTCAATTAAGAAACCGTAAATTCCCACCCTAGGTACTCGATTTCTTGCCTTCGCTTCGCCATTATTCATTCATTAATTCAACATCAGTCAACGTAGACACGTTTACAGTAGTATGATTTTACTGAGGTACTTATGTGGCAGTATGGGTGGTAGTATGTGGTGTGGCAGTATGGATAGTAGTACCACCATTGTTTTCAAACTGCCACATTTTACATACTACCAGCCATACTGCCACAGTGCTACTTCAGTAGATTTATGTAATGATATTATCGTCCATACTGCCACAATGCTACTTCAGTAGAAGTATGGAATGAGAAAAGCAGTATCCCAGACGCAGACAGCCAGTTCAAGCTTGTTTTATGTATAGAGACAGTTTGGTTATCGTGATATTACATTAGATTATTTTTTATGTGAAAAACATGCCTCTATAGCTTATAAACATTTTGTGGCCCAACCTGAACTTCGTCTGACATGATTTTTTTCATCTTAAAATATTTTGTAATTTTAGAGAATCTTAAACGGAAAGAATAAAATGACTTTTCATGTTGTAGGGCAAGATTAACATAAATATAGACTTACCACTTATAAGCAATCAATGAAATATATATGTATGCACGCATGTATTTCTTTTATTGCAAACAAATCATTATAACTAATATTAAAAATATGTTGATTGAACTACTAACTAACTAACTAGATTTGTACAACTACATTTTAATAAGATATTTACTCTACTATCCATATAATTAAAGTCGACTAATTTAAAAGATATATGTAAAACATCAACAACTTTAAAACAGGCATAGAAATGAGATTTTGAATATATATAACATAATTTGTTGATAATAACAATTGTAGTGACGTTTGAATGATATATGATGGATGAAGCCAATAGGATATTGATTGGTACCTAGTTCCACATCAGTAATTCTAAACATTTAATAAACACCATTAAAAGCGGGACTTGTGATTTCAGATAATTCCACTGCAGTTCATTTGTACTTACTTATTTCTATGCTATGCTTTCAAATTCCATCACATTAGAATCTACATATTATGCAAACACTTTAAGTTGCGTATTTAAAAACTAATAACCAATATTTACACTTACACTAAGTTTTACAAATTAATATATAATAACTTATTAGAAAATATTAGAATTAAGTCGTAGTTACGAATTCTATGGAAACGGAACTACAATACAACACAGCAGCGCACCCGACGGGACTTAATTGATCGTGAGTTTTTACTTTTTTTCGCCTGCACCAATTTGATTTGTGTTTTCTTTGCGAATGAAAATGGAATTTTTAATACATCCGGATTAAAAATTAAAACGAAAACTATACGCAACACTAACATAAATACCAATACGGTTGCAAACACCAAACAGCAAATCCCTAATTCACTCTCAAGAGTGATTGGATTAGGATACGAAAACCCTTCCACGGATCTCAATGGCAAATCGTTGAACAAACCCAGATTTCTGTTGAAGAAATTATATCCGTGTATTATAAATCCACTTTCTACAAACCGTGCTAAGATTTTAGCAGCGTAGTCGGAGCCCCATGTTCGAAAACCATTATCCGTAGCTAGTTTAACCTTTGAACTATACAATGTAGACTTACACACAATATCCTGTGTTACAAATTGCGCTCTTTTCCAAATAAACGATTGGAACATTCTGTGACAATACGCAGGGACCATTAACTTTTCATTAGCCAATCTTTTAACTATTTCAATGCCGCCGGTAAAATCTGAAACATTAGGTATTATGTCATAAATAAATTCGTCAGTTTTCTTTCCATACGAGAAATCGAATCCCAACATTTTTGAAGTAATGTTACCGTACGTAAAAAATGTAAACTTGTCCATCCACAGACGAAAGTTTTCTTTTACCAGATTTGGCGTTTCGGGATAAGCTTTAATGCTTATAACATCGGATGATATGAGGGACTGCCAGGCCAGAGCTATAACGGTGCCCCAAAGGAAAAAGTAACCGACAATTTTTCGGTTATGTAATTTGCCCATTGTTGGTATTCCTAGGATACACCAGATGAAATCAACACCTTGCTGAATACTTTTATATACAAATGCAAATCCAAACGCTATGACCAAAATGCAAATCCAAACATTAGGCTCCATGACAGCAAATACGAAGAAGTCAAACAGTTTTAATTTATTCGACGGCAAGCAAGAAAACAGGTCAATGGGTTTGGAATAAGTCATCACATAGCTTCCTCGTGTTTGCCCAATTTGATTTGGTATAGTGAAAAGCATGGATTCGCCAAATGCTAAATTGAACCACCAACGGGATAATGCCTTTTCATACTCAGCTTCTATTAAACTTTTTGGAACCAAAGTAATATTTAAGTATTTTGTTATTTGTGCAAACATTGCAATGGGGGTAGGACACTGGTCTAACGATTTGTATAATGACGTAAAATCGTTTATTTGGTTAATGCCTAAAATACACAAATTAACAACCGAGTTGTCCACAAGAAAATTTGGACCTCGCAGTGGTATTAGTCGATTGTGTCCATTTTTATTTAGTTCGTGTGAAACTTGTTTTAATACATCAATACTTTTTATTGGCAATGTAACCAATCTGAATTTGTCTATGGGACATGTGTAACAAAATACCCCAATTTTTCCCTGATTTCTTGCCGCATTTTCAAAAGTTAAAACAATCGCGTTAAATGGTGTGTCCGCATCTTCGTTTAACTTTATTTCGTCATCCAGGTCTTTGGAAAATCTTTCACCCGATGTTCCAATCAATATAAATATTGCTTCTGTCAATGTTCCAAATCCTGATGCGCGTATAACAGAAGTTGATTCAGAAAGAGTTTCTAATAGTAAAAGTATTTTGGTTGAATCCAAAGAATATTTTGTAGTTAACCGAAAGTACTTGTTTTTAACAGAAACCGTAAAGTCGGTATCTTCTAAATCGTGAAAATCAAATGAGAAATCTAGTGCATGAGCATTGTATACCAAGCAGGTAATGTGCTTTTCTGGAGAATTTATCTCTTCCACTATAGTAGGGATTTTATCAAGTAAATTATGTGATGTTGTATTTACTGATGTAATAATGCTGACCATATAGTACTTTTTATTGACTAATTGCAAGTCTTGTAGTAATAAAAAGCCAAAAGAAAATGGAAAAACATAAAAAAGAATAGGTGACAAACGTAACATTGCGAGAAACGATTGCTATGGTCGGAAATCAGGATTTTTTTTAGATAATTTTCTTGAACGTTTTCGGAAACTTATCTGAACAAGAAGTTGTTGGCTTAGCTGCTTATACAAGACAAGAGCTTTTTTCATGCTGGGTTATGGGCGTAGATCCCTGACATAGTTAAGTTTGAAGAACAAAGCATAATTATGTAAAGTGTTTTATATAAAAGTACCAACTGTGGTACCTTTTGAATTTTCAAAATATATGCTTGGAATATTCAGTGTGTTTTGTAGACTGGACTGTGGTTGCGTAAGTTCAACAACAAGGTAGAACTGTTATGTTGGCTTACGCGTTTAATTGATTAAATAATTTGAGTCCTTTAATTTTAATGCTTTTGCTCAATATGTTGGTAAAAGAATAAGTATGAAAAAGTCTATGTTTTTTGCCAAAGTATCCCAAGACTTCTATAAAATTACTTTTCACAGTTAATGATATTGCCATTTTTAATATGTTTTACTTATATTTTGGAATTTGAAAACCCCATACTAAAGCATTAAAGCACAAATTTTGTTATATATATGTAGACAGAAACGTTGTTGCAATTAATTTTTTGCATTATTGCAATTTAGAAAGGGAAAAATGCTACAAATCTTCAGTGTCAAATACGACATCGGAAACGTTTGATCTTTATTCAAATCAGAATTATATGAAGTTAACAACTTATTATTCCTTGTTGCGAGAAGATATTGGCCTGGCCGTTTATACTAGGCATAAAAGTTTTTTTTACTGGATTACGGACGGCAATCTAAGACATACATACGTTTGAAGTACTTGCTGAATTTTAATTATGTAAAATGCTTTATATGAAACAACCAAGTGTGGTATCCTAAGTTGTTTTGGAAAGGTGTGCTGTGAGTATGTAACCGTTGCTTTGCACACCACTGGGCTGTAGACGAGTAAGTTCAAACATAAGCTTAAACTATTCAGTGTGCTTATTCTTTAATTGATTAAAATGCTTTGGCTTCAAGTCCACTATTTCATTGGTTATGCTTATATATGTGTTCAGGGTAAAGTTTAATAAATTGCTGTTTTTTAAAAGATAGAAGTGATGAAAATGATTTTAATTTTTGAGGAATCTTATGGAATGTGTTTGTTGTTAAAAAGTTAGGTAATAGCCTAGATAATCATATTATTGGACTTTTCCTTCGAAAGAATATGGTTACCTGCTTACTTTGCAGTTGTGAGATACGTGTCATATAAACTAGTAAAACCTGAATCAAATATGGAATATATTCATTGCATTTATAAATAAAAAACTAAGGCTAAGACCATACACAACCTGAGTTTAAAGCTTTACATGTTTGAGCAATTGGAAAAGGTCAATTCTTAGAAAGTCAGTCATCAGAAAAATCAACTAATTTTGTTATATGTTTTCCCAGACGAACAGTTCCAGAAATGGCTTTCCAAATAGATAGTCCTAAAAATGTAAAATGTTTTCGAGACTAGTAGATAATACATTGTCAGGCAGACTAGAGTAAATTAAGTATATGCTACTTCAATGAATGCCATTTTGCTCAATACATATACATAGCTTACTAATCTTACTAATTAGAATAGCGATTTCACATACTAATCTTCGATTTTGTATGTAAATTAATAAAAGAACTAATTTGGTTTTAAACCTTGAGTACAAAATCGGCTTAATTTGACCAAAGATATTTGTATCACGGAGGTATAATTCTGGTTAATGTATTTTATCCATTCATACATAATACCTTACTTATTTGGATTCGTTAAACTTAAGTAAATTAAGTAAGTAAAGAAACGAATGGCTCCATAATTCTTGCAAAAAACGAGTATATGAGAAGGACTTGTAGTGTCATGTTATCATTAGGTCAAGATATGTATCGCTTATTTGCCCCAGAAGAAATCAAGCAAAAAAGTTGAGAGAAAACCAATGTGTTCTAATTAATTCATACGAATAAATTCTATGTTGGATATGTTCATTCAATTTAAACAAAATTAACTTTATTGAATCTATACAGATGGCTTTATTTTAATACGTAAAAACTGTCTTTAAATTTTAAAAGTAAACTGTTGACATAGTGGAATATATTGAAAATTGATTTGGCCAAGCTGAAAACTATATCCATGATTTGCCGATTGGTCCACCCATCTCTTTTTATGTTATTTTGTAAGTGAACTACCTTTGTTTTTCCAAATGACCAATTACTTATAAATATAAATATCCATTGAAGCAACCATACCTTTAGCAAAAATGTTTGAAATATAAGCCAACACAACATAACAAACCCAACAGCACTTCTTACACCAATTGGTGCAGGATAAGAAAATCCTTCTACCGGACGTAATGAAATATCTTTGAAAAATCGATATCCTAAATAAAATATTTTCTGTGCTTGGTCAACAAGTCCAAATTCTGTCCATCTATTAAATAGCGTAGATGCATATTTAGATCCCCAAACGCGAAGGCTGTGATCGACACCACGTTTTATATTTGGGTTCCATAAATTTGTCTTACACACAACATCTCTGTTAACAAATTGTGGATTCTTCCAGACGAAAGACTGGAAATATCGACTTAATACAGTAGGAATGACGAGTTTCTTTTCTGCCATTTTCTTTACTAAGTTTAATGTATCATTATACATGATTGGATCATTGGACTCATCATGAATAACTTGATCCACACGTTTGCCATACATGAGGTCATTTCCAAACGCAGATTGAAATATATTTGAATATTTCAATTTATTCGCCCAAATCTTGTACTTTTGCCCAACTAATTTAATGCTATCCGGGAAGTTTTCAATACCAAACATATCGGCCGATATATGACTTTGCCATACTAAACAAAGTAAGCTAACCCAAATAAAAACACCAACGACAAATTTTCGCTGCTGTAACCTTTTTGGGGGCTGAAAACCATGCAAGTATTGCATCCCGGTAGTATTATTTTTGATGTTTCGACAAACCAATGAAAAGGTTAAAGATATTAGCAGAATACATAGGCAAGCCCAGGGTTTTATATTAGTAAACATAGCCAACTGAAAGCTACTAAGGTCAGAGGCTCTTAAACACGCAAATAAATCAATAGTTAGAGAAAATATAGTTGTGTAGATACCACGCGTATGTGCATATTGATTTGGAACTGTAAGAAAATATGACTCTCCTAGCGCTATATTTAGACCCCAGCGAGATTCCATTTTATTCGCACTTGATTTCATTCTTGCCGTCAACACTAGTGAAATGTTTAGCCGTTTGACAATCGGCCAATACGCTGCTATTGGGAAACTGCAATATGCTAAGGACTCGTAAAATAGCTTTCTCTTATTCAGTTTTCTCAACTCCTGAACACCAGAATCCATAGAGGGCTCGTTAAAGACGGAATATGGTCCTTGTAAAGGAACAAGTCTATTGTGTCCATTAGTGTTTAATTTTAATGGTTCGTTCTTCAAATATAGCATATTAAACTGAACATGCTCGTATATTTTAATTTTTGGTTGTGGACAATGATAGCACAAGATACCAATATCTGTTGTTGTTTCAAAACTACTTACAAATATTATTATTGAATTGAAGGTGACTTCAATGTCTTCGTTTTGAATTAACTCGTATGAAAAGGAATATGTTAAATGCCAATTTTCCGTAATTGGTTTTGATAAAATCACTAGAAATACTGCGTGTGAATCCGTTCCATAGCCAGAACCTTGAACAGCGGCTACGATTTCCGTAAAGAGCTCCGTAAAAACTAAAAAGAGTTTGTTTGCATCCGACGAAAATCTAGAAGTAAATCGAAAATATTTTGTTTGCTGATTGATATTCAAAGTTGGATCATCCAGGGCGTTCGGATCAAAACCAAAATTTATTTCTTTGACATCGTAAAGAATCCATGTTGACTTGTATGTATTGTTAAATAACAGTAAGGACAGTGCGTCAAGTTTGAGCTCAGACGTTGTGTTTATTGAGGTGATTATATTGATTGAATTAGAATTTGCACTGCTTAGAGAAGAAAGGCAAAGGGAAGGGGTAAACGATAAAAGGAAAAATAAGAATTTTCTTACTTTTTTCATGAAATTCAACATTGCAGTTAAACTTTTCTGTTGTACACTCCTCTTATTTGAACCAAAATGGTTGGAATAGCACAAAATATTTGCAATACTTGTATATCAAATATTTCACAGTTAAAACTCTGGTAGATATGTTTTGTGTCAACCAGTGATATTAGAAGACATGCCACGAGGCAACTTGAACTAATTAATAATTCAATAAATTTACATATAAGCCATTATATAAGTATGAGGGTATCTTGTTATGCATTTAAATTGTTTAAAGTACCTTCATGGCTACTTTCAATTACTTATTGAATTGAAAAGTTATATACCTTGACTAATCACGTTGATGGATGGTGTAAAATATGCAGGTATCTTATGAACTGTGAGTAAGACTATATAAATGAATGGTGTAATGTATGTTGTTAAGTATTAAGTATGATTAACACTATGGGCGTGTGATTTTAGGCACGCGCTAAAACTATTATGTTGGCTTATGCCAAATTTATTTAATTGTTTTTACTAAAAGACATAATTTTAAATGTTTTTGCTTTATACGTATATGTAGTGTAAACATTAATTATAAAAATTATTATTTTGTTGCCAAAAACTTAAAAGAATTCATTTAATTAACGTAACCAATTTGATAATATTCACACTTCAGGATTTATTTTTTGTCTTAAATTAATTTTACTTAGATTTTGGAATTTTAAATCCACACACTGAGACATCAAAATACATACCTGTGGACGTAAACGTCGTTAAAAATAATTTACTGGAGCTCACAAGAAAATAAACTACTGTTAATTAAACACGTAATTACTGCTGAAAAGATTCCGGTATTAACTTAACAAAATAAATAAATGGGTCTGCATATTGTTGCTTCATCTTTTCATAACGAGTTGTTATAAAATTATACAAACTTTGTATCTACGTTTACAAATCAGAGTAGTCAATAATATTCCCAACTAAATGGGGACTTATTGAATTAAAGATACGCCAATCAAAATTATTTGTCACGCACAAACTCCAACCAAGTGATTGGTAATTACGATATTTCCTGCTTATATATATTTTAATCTGTAGAAACACTTACTTTCATGCTTTAGAATATTTTAATCAGATTTTCTCTGACACAGTAAGGTAAGGACTGCATTACGTTTTATTTTTTATTTGTCAAATTATGTGAATAAAGTTACTAAAATTACTAAGCATAAATAAAATCTTACTGAAATTCGACTACATTACAACACAACGGCTTCCACTGGAGGATTTAATGAACCTTGATTTCCTTATACTTTCGGTAAAACATTCCGACTTTGTTTTTCTTAACGAAGGAAAAGAAACCTTAACTACATCCGGGTTACAAACAACAAATAAGATTGTATTTATTATCAACAGGACTACCAATACAATTAAAAACACCAATCCACAAACTCCAACTTCACTGTCTAAAGTAATTGGGTTGGGATACGAAAACCCTTCCACCGATCTTAAAGATAAACCCCTGAAGAAACTATTATTTCCGTAGTGTAAATGCACTCCATGTAGAACCAATCCGTTTTCTATCCATCTCAGAATTTTTTTAACTGCATAGTCGGAGCCCCAAAGTCGAATACTAAAATCTAAAGTTCGTTGAATTTTTGAACTATAAATGGTCGTTTTACAAACAAAGTCCCGTGTTACAAAACGGGCTCTTTTCCAAATGCGAGATTGAAATGCTCTGTGAGAATATGTGGGAATCATTAGTTTATTTTCCGCCATTTTTCTAACTATTTGTGTAGCATTACTCCAAGCTGGAGGATTGGCCGCTAGATCATATACGATTTCGTCGATTGGTTTTCCAAACGTCCAATCCAAACCAAATACTTTTGATATCATATTACCGTATTTTTCAATACTATCTTTGTTTGTCCAAAGACGAAAGTTATTACTCACTAGATTGGTTGTCGAAGGATATGGTTGAATGCTTATAACATCAGACGATATAAGGGACTGCCAGGCAAGAGCTATAATTGTACCCCAAACAAAAAAGTAGCCCACAATTTTTCGTTTACATAGTTTACTTATAGTTGGAATTCCAAGAATGCACCAGAAGAAGTCCAAACCTAGCTGAATGCTTTTGTATACTAGTGCATATGCAAATGCAATAACGAAAATACAAACCCACACGTTGTACTCCATCACAGCGAAGACAAAGAAATCAAACAATTTTAAATCAGAGGAGAGCAAGCAAGAAAACACCTCAAAAGGTCTTGAGTACGTTAGGAAATAGCTTCCTCTTGTTTGAACAACTTGATTTGGTATAGTTGAAATCATGCCTTCGCCATATGCTGCATTGAACCACCAACGGGACCTAGCTATTTCGTATTCAGTTTCTATTGAACTTTGCGGGACAAAGGTGACATTTAAATGCTTTATAATTAAACCGTATGCAGCCAACGGTATAGGGCAGTGGAGTAAAGAATTGTAGAACGATGAAAAATCGTTTATGTTGTTGAGATTTAAGGTACATCGTTTGACTTCAGGGTTGTCAACAAGGACACTCGGACCTCTTAGCGGTAACATTCGTTTGTGTCCATTTTTATTTAGTTCGTGTGAAACTTGTTTCAATACGTCTAAACTTTTTATTGGCAAGCTCACCAATTTGATTTTGTCTACTGGACATGTGTAGCAAAACACCCCAATTTTTGTCACATTTCTTGCAGATTTTTCAAACGTTAAGATATTAGCGTTAAATGGAACGGCTTCATCTTCGTTTGACTTCATTTCGTCATCAAGGTCTTTAGAAAATCTTGCAACCGATGTCCCAGTCAAGACGAATATTGCATCTGTCAATGTTCCAAACCCTGATGCCCGTATGACAGTAGCTGATTCCGTAAAAGTTTCCAATAGTAAGAATATTCTGGTTATATCCAGCGAATACTTTGTTGTTAGTCGAAAGTACTTATTTTGTAATGAAAATTTATACTTGGTATCTTCCAAGTCGTCCAATTGAAATGAGAAATCTAGTACATGTGCATTGTACACCAAGCCAGTAATGTGTTTTTCTGGAGAAGTTATCTCTTCTACTATAGTAGGGATTTTATCAAGTGTATTCTGTGATGTTGTATTTACCGAAGTTATAACGCTAATCATATAGTAATTTTTGTTATTTAACTGTAAGTCTTGTATTAATGCAAAGCTGAAAGAACAGGGGAAAAGGCTGACCATAATAAGTGACAAAGGGAACATTATGGAAAATGGTTCGATTGGTAGTAACTGGAATTATATGAAGTGGGCTGCATGAAAAAACGTCGTTGCGAGAAGATAGTGGTTTGGAGGCTTGTATTATACAAACGT
The DNA here is from genome assembly GCA_034695485.1 of Entomobrya nivalis. Taxonomy (NCBI): domain Eukaryota; kingdom Metazoa; phylum Arthropoda; class Collembola; order Entomobryomorpha; family Entomobryidae; genus Entomobrya; species Entomobrya nivalis. The sequence goes on from JAQFZH010001365.1 coordinate 20,164, forward strand.
TGTTTCGTGTTGGATTATGGGCAGTGATGCTTAACATACGAAAGTTTAAAGTACTTGAGTAATTATTAATTATTTAAAATGTTTTATATAAGACAACCAAATAAGGTATCATTTGCTACTGCGAGAAAACAAGTTTTGAATAACTGTTGCTTTGCAGGAAAGGTTATGAGCGTGTAAGTTCAGCACACGCCAAAAACTATTACGTTGGTTTCTTGCTAATTTGTTAAAATGATCTGACTAAAATACCTATAATTTTTGATTAATTGGATCTTTTTATCAGGCGGAAGGTATAACATAGTGTTGCTTACCAAAAGCTATGAGATAAGTTACTATATTTTATTAGCCGGTAAGCTAGTCGCTGGAATTCCGGAGACTGTATGCAAACCATATAACACAAATTAAATTTGCAATGTTGTTTGTTCTGCTTGTTTTTATTTTGGAATGAAGAAGCTGCATCTCTCAAAATTTATTATATTTTTCATGGCAGCAATAGATGGTGTTGTTGTTCTCATATTTGTGTTTACTAGTTTGGCAAATGTGTGTAAGGCAACGAAATCCGTTCTCGAATTAAAACCCAAGCAACTGAGTCTATGGTGACACAATTTGTAGAACCATTGACTAATTTTAATCATCGAGCAATTTGCAATAGATTAGACTGTTAGTTTGACGTTTTTACAGCTAGACTAAACCAGAATATTGTAAGTATTACATTTACCTTATATTACACAACGGGTACATTCAAAAATGTTAACATTATTTTAAATTTTGACATTAGGATTCAATCAGTGCGTTAATCATTTTTTTGGCATGTTTTAATTTCAAAATAACTAAAGCATATACTGGAAATTAACCCAAATTAATCGTACAAACTAGCTCAAATATAAACAGGCAGCATTTTTAATGAGTGGTAGTTAAACTTTTTTCCAGGATCAAGTTTAATTAGTGCGTTAAGCATGTGTAAAATATCCACAAATTTAGTAAATACTTATGTTACTGCAGATGCTAAAATCATAAAATAAAACCACAGTACCATAACCCTGATTGTAATGTTTGTTTACACAATTTTCGAGGATGTATTACATGTGGTTGGTTTTATATAGCTACAAATACATATACCATTACCCTAATGCTAATAGTACAACATCATGGTTTACTTTGTAATGTTTCATTTTACAACATCTTACACTAAGCCTGTATAAGATGTTTAAGTTATGCCATTTTCGAAAAAAAACATTATTGATAATAGAGCAAAGCCAAACATTTTACATAAAGTGTTTCCGGTAATCTCAAAATTATTCTTGGATTCTAAAAGTTAAAAGCTATAAAATGATCGACACATCCATGTGAGCCTACACAGGGAAGAGTAAAAATTAACTAATGGATTAATAACAATTTCATAAGATAATGAGTTTAAAAAAATTTGCTCGCCCTTACATAATTAAACCATTTAATACCTCAAAAATTTAGTGTTCTTTTAGACGGTAAAAAGAATGTACGCTAAAAAAAGTGGGAAAGTAGTGGAAAGTCTTCGAAAGTTAGAGTTAAATAAATTCAATTAAACATATTTAGCTAAAAACGTCTTACATATATTTAAACCCTATAATGGCTACTTAAGGTACCTTGGTGAAAACTTGTTATGTTAAATTATTAATATTTCTATTGGGTCAACTCAAGCGAAGTCGGAGTATATAAGTTTATCGGTTAAAAGGTTAACATTTTAAACTTTAATCGAGG
>JAQFZH010001366.1:0-21886 GCA_034695485.1 Entomobrya nivalis
TGTTCCTTAGCGTATAGGTCAACTAAACTAATTAACAGTCTTCCGAGAGACTTTTCGCTGGGTATACATTTTACTAAGGATTATATGAAACAATTTGTATGTAGAAATAGAAAAAGTGATATGTTATGTGATGATTATAACTCAACCACCGCAAAAACAGCTCAGCTCGCTTTGGAAATATGATTAGCTTTAAAATATATTTATCTATTTTCAATGTTTTTCTTATGTAATATTTTTCCCGCAGTGTTTTTTTTTTACTTGTATCGTTTTAAGAATATCTTTTTTTAATGCATGTTTCGTTTATATCTGTTTTTGATGCAATAATTTTACATAACGTTTTCGTTCAATACTTTTGAAAAAATATGTTCTTGAATGCAATCGTCGTGATTGAAATAAAAGTACAATATATAAATAATTCAAGCAATTTCAATTTATATAAATTCAATTATGAAAAATTACTTTGCAACAAGATAAAAAAAGAATTAACCTAAAATATGTCCATACAATTCAAAATAATCAACATCATCAAAAAATTCACTTACATCACTTTCTGAAGTTTTACCTGTAAAACAAAGTTGTATTAAACTATCAAACCTTTACCACGGATATTCAAACTCATTTTAATCATCGTGTTATAGCATTAATTAAAAAACACCTGTTGAGCCAAACCCGCCCTCATTACGTTGATTAATAAGGTCAGTTGGAAAACCAGGTAAAACTTCGATGCTGGGAACAAATTTTTTTTCAAAAATAAGTTGACAAATGCGCTGACCTTTCCTGATTGCAACGGGGTAGGAGCCTAAGTTGTGAAGCACAACAATCACAGTGCCAGTGTAATCTGAGTCAATTACCCCACCTAATAATCATAAAAATAGTATTTATGAGAAATCAAAATCCTTAGTATCATGAAAAATTTATGCATGCATATGAGAATACCTGCAACGCGTATGCCTTCTAGTGAAAGTGAACTTCTTTCTGCCAACCTAGCATAACAGCCCAATGGAATGATGACCTTAATTCCAGAGCTATTTTTTTGTAAAGACCCCGGCATCAAATAATGATCCTCATAACTTCAAAAATGGAATGCATTACTAACCAGAATCGAAATAATTTAACGTTATGTAATCCTGTATGTAATGAATACCTATATATGTCGAAACCTGCTGCACCGCTTGTTTTACGAACTGGAATGATGGAATCATCGAAGGCTTTTATGAAGAATGCTAAAACAAAATGAACAGTTTTCATATTTAAGAAATGGATAATAAAGGGATCGTAAATTTGACAAATGTAATGTTAGATTTATAACTGAATAATTTAAATATAATTCACTAGCAAATTTACTAGATTGACCACAACTCAAACCTATAAGTCTAGTAAATCAAGTCTAAACTGTCACTACATTTGAAATAATTAAATTTAAATTCTTAACAAAAATACTGAATCAATTAAACCAAACCTATGGTTTAATTGATTGGGTCTAAACTAAATCCAATATGATTAACCAAACCCAAACCTATGAGTTTGATTAACCACGACTAACTAATTTTAAGTGAAGCCAGAAAATTCAACAAATGTAAATGTTTGATTTATAACTGAACTGTGTCACTGAAGTATTTAAATACATTTCACAGCTAAATTTACTAGATCGACCAAAACTCAAACCTATGAGCCTAGTTAATCAATTCTAACTGTCACTACATTTAAAATAATTAAATTTTAATGAACAAAAATACTCAATCAATTAAACCAAACCTATGGTTAAATCGATTGAGTCTAAACTAAATCTAATATGATTAACCAAACCCAAACCTATGAGTTTGATTAACCATGACTAACTATATTTTTGTGAAGTCTGAGCACGCATATTTGATCTTTTTTCTTTTCTCCACTTGCTTCTAGTTTAATCAAAACATCTGCTATGTCATTAATTGTGCTCTTCAACCCTTTAACACAATCAGAGGACAAACTAATACCAGCTTGTGGGTGCTTTCGTATTTGCACGTAGAATTTATCGTTCTTCAGCCATTTTGAGAGTTTGACGTTAAAGTCACCTCCAATAAACCCTTCGTAGAATATTTTATTATTGATGTCTTTAGTTTGATCTGAATAATCTTTCACACCCTGTTCAGTAGTGTCCATTGCATCTTTGGATGAACCAGCAATTGCACCATCATCATCAGCGGTGGCACGAGCAACACCAGATCCAGCAGCGGCTGCAGTTTTTCCACGCTTGGTCGATTCACCGACATCAAGTTCCTCCTCTCCCTTGCTCCTCTTTTTTCCACCAATTGGCTTCTTAGTCACTTTGGATGCAGTACCCTTCTTTTTGACCTCTTGCTTCGCTTTTTCCTTCTTGTTTCCCTTAGTCACACTTGAAAGTCCTGCTTTTTCAACTGCTTTCTTGTTCTGAGTGCCCTTTTTCCCACGTGGTAATGGGGGAGTAACGGTTTTGCCTCGAGTAGCAGCAACTGTATCCGGATATTTGGAGTCATCAGCTTCGGGAAGATCAATTTCTTCCTCATCGTCCTCCTCACCATCATCCTCGTCCTCCTCTTCATCTTCGTCTTCTTCAGCATCTTCTTCATCCTCCTCCTCCTCCTCATCGTCCTCAGAATCGGCATCATCTTCATCATTGCTTGCTTCTTGCTGAGCTGATGCAGAATCCGCTAATCCGTCTTTAGCTTTAAAAAAGAAGAAATAAACTTATTAATACAAAATCATCATTTTTATCAACATACTTAGGAACCATCACCTCACTTTGCTTTCTTTCTTTTTTTAAATTCACTACTCAAATTTGAAGCTACTTACCAATAAGATTATTGAGCCAGACGTCATCCTTTTCCTGTAAGTACTTAAAAGCGTCTTTGTATTGTTGAGAGCGTTTTGGAGCAGTGAAAATCACCTGCCTAGACTGTCCGACCAAAAGTTTCTCCATTGAAGTTAGTCCAGGTTTCATCCTCTGACCTACGGGAAAATAACAAAGAAACAAAAATAATAGATCAAGTTTTCGATTATGTATATACATAAATATAAATTTAATTCTTACTATACAAATCTACTATTCCGTGGCATTTTGATGTATAGGATTTATACAAGAAAAGTTCCTTAACTTGACAGAGTTGAAGACGAAGTTTGTTGAAAAGAAACAAGACTAACTGCAAGAGTTAACTGGTCAAGATCTTCACACATCATCACGTTTATATACAAAGTTAGAGAAGATTTAACTCAGTACTTTGGGTCAATCAACATATTTGTTACTTCATAAACTCAATGAACAAATATGCATTAGTCAGACATTTTTGAAATGATGACCCTGTTAACCAGATAAAATATCTAATTACAATCTGAAATTTTCAGACAAGAAAAAAAATCAGACAGCAATATTTTTTATTTACACTAAACACTTTAAAACGACTAATGCGTCTTATTCGTAATAGTATCTTAAATTATTTTTCATGACGTTTAACAGTGTAAACATGAAAATTCATGAAACTTAATAAAATAAAATGAAACATGAACGTGCTATCTTTTACGAGTACACATATTATTCACTTCGTTTAAATTTGAACAAAGACAAATAGTTTTAATTGTTTAAGGAAATACTGTATGAAAGTTTAAAGGTTGAATTAAAAACGTTTTTCAGTTAAATTTTATTTAATCTTTATTTTTGAAGTGAAAATAGTTCAGTACTGTTTAGAAGCTTGTTATGCGAAAGATTCAATGATGTTTAGAATTGTTAGGAATGTGTGTATGTTGGACTTAAAACTTTCATGAACTTGAAGAAAAAAAGTTAAGTCAATGTTAAAACATGCTTTGTCAAACAAAGAAGAAATGTAAAAACAGTTTCAGCGGCATAAACATTATACAACTGTTTTCGAACATATGTCTGGTTTTGTATACCAGCTACAAGTATGCAACGTTAAGTTGTGCATAAGTGCATTGAGGAATACACATTGCCATTGTGTATATCTTGTTATTTCAATACATTTATGTATGTACTCATTCAAGAAGATTCACAATCAGTTTATAAACTGAAAATATAATTTCTGTTACCATTACATTTCTTGACTAAGAACATTGAGTGGTCAAGAAATAACTCGCAGCATCATCAAAATCCAAATTGATTTCAAGTTAAGTTGTCAAGTTCTACTGACTTGAAGTTATTTCTAACTCAAGTTTTCTTTATATAGCCAGAACCTTGAGCTATAAAACAGCAACGCTACTTCAGCAAAATTCCACAACTACAAATATAAAAACAAAATAAAATGGTAAAATATATTTTTATACTATTTAGAATTTAAATTGATATAATACTTGAATGTTGGATTTAAATAATTAATGACATGATTTAAATGTTAATTTTAGCGGTGTCCTGTCCTTGACTGTTTATACCATGGGTCCTTTCACGATGTCAGGCAACATTTGGAATCTTCACATCCCCAGGTGGGAGGTTCAGCAGCTTCATCACTTTCTATTTATCCGTTTGTGGAAATTCGAGCGTTTAGGGGATACCTTCGAACTTATCAGCACAGACATAATGCTGGAGCAACTTTCGAGATCACGAATGGTCAGTATCTAGAAAATGTAAGAACTCAACTCCAGAGAATTATTGAAATTAATACAGATGGTCTTCGATGTGTTAAAGTTCAATTATCCACTTTATGTGAATTTGAACGAGGTGAATTAGGAAGTCATGAAGTAGAAACTTGTACTCATTACATCAATTCGAGACTTCCAATTATTGATAGTTAATTTCGCAAAACCTAATAAAGTAAATGTTTGTGATAAGGCTGTATTTTCTTAATTCGACACTTATTTTATTAACTTTTTACTTGAAAAACATACAAACCAACAATTAGGAAGTTTGTAATATCTTCATATTTCCTACTATATACATTACATATATAAAGACTTTGAATTTTGTTTGAATACTCCAAGCTTAATAATATTTTGCAATAAACAAATAACATATGCCTTAAACAATGTTTTCAATACAATCAAACAGAATAAAATAATTATATTTTCATTTTACCTTCACTTTTCTTAGAATTCAATGAGATTAAATGTAATTATCCACATTTGGCATAAAGCATCAACGTTTTCTAAGGTGGGCTGAGCTATAAACGTTTTTTTTGAAGGCAGTCAACTTTCCCAACTTACCACTGGCATGTAAGGTTTAGGTTGATAAAATGCCCCCAGGGCATTCAATTAAAAAATAAGAAAACTGTGCTAACTTTGTTGCCAGAGAAAGCGTAGGAGTTGTGGGAGGCATCATACATTCTACAAGACCATCATGTGACAAGATAATTTTGAATATTACATTTTTCAAACTTCATGTCCTCCAGACCATCCTGACACATCAGGAAGGCAACTATTTGCGTCATCTCAAGTCAGCTTACTTAAAATGAATTGCCCGCCTATTAAACCAAACTTAATTTAATATCGCTATTGCATGAAAAGCTGTGGGTGAAAAAACTCAATCCTACAAATTGCTGTCTAAGCGAATTCATGCTGCATCGCGTGTAAAAGAATAATGTATGAAAACGAATGCTTATACTTGAACTACTTACCTTTCTACAAAACCACCAAAGCTCGTTTTATTACAAATAAGACGTGCCATTTTCCAAATAACTATCGATGGGAAATATAGAAATCTGTTTAATCCAATTTACAATTTCAGTTTCGAAAAAACAACCGTTTTACTCATAGGTGGGTATAAAAAAGCATCTTGTTGGATGCTTGTGTTTTCGTACTGACTTCAGCAGGGGCTAAATAGAACGTCTTCATAATCATTCAGCGTTAATCAGATTTGAGCTTTGTGGTATTTAGTTTGTCAACTCAGTCCCTGTTATTTTCATTGTTAGTTTGTCGTCGAAGAAAGCTGAAGGATTTTTTCTCAGTCTAATAGAGGTGTGCTGTAATAAGTTGGCTTGTCAGTCAGTGGCAAAAATAGAAGTCCACTGCTTGGTCTTAATGGTATCTTGGGCATTTTGTGCACATGGAAGCACATTTTTTCAATCGTCGATCCAACCTGTAGAACCTACACCAGTGCAATCAGTTCATCAGAAAATGAAAATTCTAAAGATTAAAATAGGAAAAAACGTTGAATTTGCAAGTCCCTTGGCACTAATGAGAATGTATTCAAGTAGTCAGCTTAGTAATAAGGAAAACTTGGCAATGTCAAGACACAAGCCTAACAATAATCGCAAAGATACAAATAGGGTCACACAAACAAGTGAGAAATTTAAATCTAAACTTTTTCCATCTGGGGATCATGCGTTTGGAAGTATGCTATGCTCATATCATTTGGTAAGTTGACCTATTTTAAGATAATATATTAATCATTTTTTGATAAGCACATCGTTTGGCCAAATAGTAAACTTTACAAGGATTAGCATGGCGATTTATAAAATGGAAACTGCAATCATTGGCGGTTTTAACAAACTGTGCCAAATATTCCTGATCCTTGCACTGTATTAAAATACTTTTCATTGTGTGATCTTCGTTCGGTCTTTCTTAAGCTTTATTTGTCAATACATAACGGGGAAATAATATATCGAAACTAGACAGCAATTCACAGATGATTTTAATAAATTCTATTCCGATTTTGGGCAAAACTAAATACTAAAATGCAACTACGTGAACGACAAAAACCATTTGTATTAGAGTTTCTGCTAAAAATTCATTGAAAATTGGAGCGCATATCACAAAGCTTAACCGAAGACCTAACCTGTCTTTTGTATAGAATTATGTATGTTTTCAGATGCACATACACAAAAAGCAATTCCAAATTATAAAGTAGGGAAAATTTACAGCTTTACTTTCTCCAGCTAATCTGTTTGAAAAGAAATTTACAAACTTTACTAGAACATGTTGAGAAAAATTCCTTGAAGCCAACGCCAAGGTCTCGATCTTGCGTTTTGAATCAAATTTCATCATCATATTTTCTACTAGTTGTATTAGAAATTTTTTGCTTTTTCGCATAAAGTAAATTCATTACAACTAAACACAAGCTTATTGTCATGATGGGTTAACCGAAAATTTAAAATGTACAAACTTTCTATATAAAGATAAAGTTCTTCATTTTTTTCTACAAAAGGCGTTCTCGCACTTCTTGGCAACGGCTTTACGGTTGCCTTATTCTATCATCAAGACAAGCAAATGAGTCCAGTCGAGATATTCTTTGTTCACCAGGCCATTAATGATATCCTTCTAACATTTGCTAGTTATTCATTTTCTATCATAGCAAGCTTTAAGCATCAATGGATATTCGGAGAATTCGGTAAATCTCATAACTTTCCCTTTTTTGTAAACGTGTAGAAAATTATTTCCTACTCTATTCTATGCTCGTGCACTACTTTGATTTTTTGTTTGCAGGATGCAGTATGTATGGATTCATCTGCTACTTTCTTAGACTGACAAGTGTATTCTCCATCACATCAATTGCAATATTTCGATACTTGACAATTTGCATACCTTCATTGGGTAGTCAGATTACCTGCTAGACGTCCTACAAAGTTATTTCCTGCTGTAACATGATAGCTTTATGTTGGACATTTGCACCCATTGCTGGAATTGGAAATTATGATGTGGACCCCTTCGGTCTTGGCTGTGCATTGAACTGGTTTGCCAAGGATGTAGGTAAGTGAAAAGGCGAATAATAATAACAAGGATAATATTCCATATTTATGGTAGTCAACCATTCAAATACCGATAGAAAAAAACGTTCTATTTTATTCGTTTACATGGATACTCATTCACTTGTTACAGCAAGCCGAGTCTACTTGGTCCTGGGTACTGTAATAGGTGTCTGTTTTCCTCTATCCACACTTGTCATTTTTAATTTCGAAATTGTCAAGAAGGTGTACTATTCTACCAAGCAGATGGAAGGTAGTGGAACTCAAAACCGTAATATTACTGGAGCACAGTTAACCTGGGTGAGAGCAAATTATGCAAATAATAACCGAAAATAATATATTTTTACACTTATTTGCGTTTATTTTTTTAAACATTGCATGTTGTACTACGTTCCAGGTTGGAGTTCTAGTTGGAGTGGGTTTTGCTATTTCCTGGATTCCCATAACGATGGCTCTATTTTTGTCCAGTTTCTTGGGGGAATTGCTGCTCCCCTATTGGACAACCTCGATTCCTGCTCTGCTTGCTAAATTTTCCCCTGTAATAAACCCATTTATCTATGTCTTCTGCACAAGGCGGTATCGTCAGGCCATGATTTGCTTACTGAAGAATTTGATCTGTTTTGACGTCAACGATGAAATGCAACAAAAAATATGTGGGATGATGGATGTCGAGAAATTAAGTTTGTCAGGGTAATCGAATAGAAGCTAACCATCCTTAATTCTAATCAATCGCAAGTTTGAACAATAGCTTGTAGGAAGTCTGTGTAGTAAAATTGATTTATTTCGAGAAGAGTCATGGAGAGCTGGATGTGGGTAAAACGGATTGGAGGAAAATAAAGTTTTGCATATTTTTACACAAAATGAAAAACAAAAAATACAAACAAGTAAATTGATTTCATTTGATTTGATTCTTTATTTAGCTAATCCTTGGTTTTGCCCATGATTTAGCTATTCATCATTAAATTTTTACAATTTTATATAGAATAGTCTTACATGAATTTATATTTCAATAAGTTTTATAAAATTCCTCGTTTTAATAGTACCCAATACAAATAACATTATACTTCTCATCTTTTCATCACATACATTTCCCAATATATTCACCATATTTTTAACATCATCCTTTTTAACAATATATTTGCCAATATACCTTACTCTATCCCCTCTGTTTAAAGTACATCTTAAGAAAACGTGTAAAATCCTCGTTTTCAATACCACAATAAGTACATATTTTATTTACCTCCAACTGCATTGTTAATTTCTTGAAGTAAAAATAACCTTTACCCAATCTACATTGGCTGATGCACCTCACTATATTTCTAGTACCATTATGAATATAATAATCTCTATTCTGCTCTAAATTGATAATTTGTGAGTACAACATGGTTAGGTAGTAGGTTAGGTTGGGCTAGGTTAAAATTTAACCAATTATAGTGCCGATTTCTTTTGGGTGAATAGTTCAATTCAAGTCTAGGCTTCACGTAGTTAAGTTAGGGTAAGTCAAGATTCGTCGATTGGTATTGTAACAAATGCCATTTTAGTTCCGTATACTTTGCTTATTTACTTTTTAGCATTTTGCATTGTTGACAAATTGCGGTGTTAGCATCTCAAATGTTGGCAAATTTTAATGTTAGCAAAACGTAGTGTTAGCAAAAGGTCGTGTTGGCAAATGGGATTGTTAGCAAATTTTACATGTTAGCAAGGGGCCTAGACCCATGTCAAAGGGTCACTTTTATATAAAGTTTACTTTGCTGTCATCCAATGTAAACCAGTTCATTTATGCAGCTTTCATATATAGCTCATAATAAAAAGCAAACCCTCCACACTATCCAGGTAAATGAAAAGCTTTTCTGAAGATCTCAGCCTTCTGTGTTTGAGAGAACGGCAGGAGCTTTCACCAGTGAACGATCTATGAGAAAAGGTGGGGAATCATGGTGAAGATTGAGAAGTTAAAATAACCTAACACAAGAACATGTTTTATGATAAAACGTGAATTTGATTCCTAAATTTCTAAATTGAGCATGTTATCATGCAAATGATCTCTAGACATTTTTTGCTCAAGGGAAATTCTCGAAATGGCCAATTTTTTTGTTGTTGATTCTGACATACATGCATGCATGAACGTACAGAAGCGTCCTTAAACGTACATATACGTTCATATACATCTCATCTTTCGCCGCAATCGATAGTTGGATAGTAGAATTTTACATTCTTCTCGTTCTGTTATTAGTTGTTAAAAATAGTTTGTTCGTTGGTATATATGAATAGGGATACATAAGTACAATTCCTCTTGGCAGCATATCATGCAGTGACCCTTGTCATCATACTCGTCAACTACTGATTTCGCAATAGTTTCTCTTGCAATGTGTGCATAACCATATCAAGTAAAACATCTAACATGGATGAATGTGTACAACAAATTTATGTACTTTACTTTATACATCTCAAATACAATCCCGAATTGTAATTTATACTTAATATAAGTACATGGATCTGAAAAGATTAGTTTCACTTTAAATCACAACACAATCTAATAAAGTTTTAATCCACATTACCCATTAAATTTCGTTTACAACTTTGTGATCTGAATACATTAATTTACTCAGTATATAATTTAGTATAGCTGGAGGGGTTTATTTTGGTGTCTTTAAAAAATCAGATTTTATCATACATTCCAATAAACCTTCTATTATTTACATAAATAAGCAAGCTTGCTGCGTAGTTTCGTAATGTTGTTTCTTCTTCAGCCCAACTGTCCAACATATATATTTGTAAAATGTTTACTTTTGGCGTATGTTATTTAACTTTCTATTTAAAGTTAATTTCACGATATATGTCTTTCTGTCTGGAACGCATTATTCGATTTGAACCAAACATGGCAAAGTAGAAACCAAGCGTCAAGCAAGATTAACGGTGCAAAACAAGGTCCATTAATTTGCCAGAAGAGCATTTATTGTCATTAGGCATACTTGGCCACAAATGATCCAACAAATGACCACAAATTAAAATACACGTATCCCAAATACACTATAAGGGACCTCAAATAACTCCACATGTGACCCCGAATAGCCCCACAACTTTCGCGGTTTTTATTTATACGCGATTACATAGTTAAATTTTTTGGAGAAAGCATAAATAAAAAAGTTCAAAGCAGGAAATGATTGGGCCAGAAGGACAGCTGTCGCTGTGGTAGACATTGAAATTATTAATTCTCCTCGAAAACTGGACAACATCAAAGCGAGTGATATTGGAATCCGAGTCACGACAAAGCAAGCCACGACTAGGGCTCCAAGCTCCTACACAAAACAATAGATGTTGCAAATGAAAATATGATGATTAAAATTGTAATACAACTTAATATACAATTGCATGCATGCACTAATGGGCATGTTATATGGTAGCATAATTGAAAAAATACTACTAGTCTTACCCAAGAAATTTGTGCTGCAGTAAATCTTAATTTTTGGCCGAAAAGCCTGTTATCTTCAGGTTCCACAGCAGAACTATTCACCTTTTGGATTATGTGGATATGGCAAATCAATATTGAAAAAAGGGGGATAAAGACGCCAAAAAGTGTGACCAGAAATAAATAGACTTGACTGGCTGCAACACAAACATATTAGCGGCCATGAAATTATAAAATGGATGAAGGTAGCTTGGTATTTAATTGGAAGTACTTTTCACACTATAATTGTACACTAACCTTTATCCTTAGCGATCCAGTTGAGTGCACAATTTAAACCAAATGGTTCCACATCATATCCATAAATTCCGAGAACAGGTACTAATGCCCAAAGTAAAGCTGTCAAATAGCGACATGAAATCCCGTCCTAAATCATCCAGCAAGTAATTTCACGGCCCTGTGATAGTACGCAAATTGTCATGTATTGAAATATCGTAATTGATGTAATTGAGAATACACTAGCTAGACTCAAGAAACTGCTAATGAGGCCATGAATAGTGCATCCTGTAAAAACAAATAGAAAAACGTATGTACATTAAACGGGTTGTAAAAACCTGCAGAAATGATATGAAGGTAAGATAAAATAAAACGGGAACGACGAATGTATTTTAGAAAAAATATTTATTTTAAACGATAGCCCGACGTTTCGATTCTCTTGATTCGTTTGCTAGTCGAGCAGGTGAGCAAGGAAGGAAAAAAGGGTTGTCTTTTCAGCTAAGTTAAGATAAACGAAAGGAAAATTTGATCCTCTGTTTTGTCTTTAAAAGTGCAATGCAGTCTTTTGTACCTGAATCTGAATACCACAACAATCTTCCCTTCACATTCATAATTCATAATTATATGAAGGTAGTGGAAAAATTCAAGGTTACCATTGGAGGAAAGATAAGGTAATAATGGAGAGGGCGAGCCTTTGCAAAACAGTGAAGGAATCCATGTCAGATATTTTTCCCAAAAATATTGTATGGTCGCCCTTGTCGCTATCGGGAACCACATTTTGAAGGCAATCAGTATTGATCCCGTGAGTTGATAGTGACCAGTTAAAGGGGAACACGCTCATGGAAACAAGGGCGACCATACAATAATGGTAACCTTTGACATGGTTCCCTTACCTTCTCGCCCGATCTATCTACCATGGAAAATCATTGAGGTTACCATATTCTCCAAAAATCCATCCATGCTTGAAGTTTGATATGATTGGTAAGGGAAAACTTAAAAGCGTGAATAGGAGATCAATAATAGCTTGATGAAGAAACAAGGTTTCCATTGGGCTCAGTGGTTTTTGTTTACAGCATAACAGGGAGAAAGTGCAGCCATTTCCTAGTAGCGAAAGTGAACCTTTAAAGAAAATTTAAAAGATACTTGTAGTTTAAATAAATACATCATATTTACGTTTTTATGTAGGAAAATAACAGATCACCCCGGGAATTCGTGACAAAACTTTTTTTACTCAAGGTATAAAAATGCTGGGCTAATCTAGCATGGGATGTACAGTTTTGAATGTTTTCATGGGAAAAAAATCAGAAGACTGTATTGAGCACATTTTGTCGAATGCTGTGAGAGAACAAGTAAATAATAATATATGTAACTTAGGATAGTTTTTCAAACTTGCGTTTCTGTGCTCTTGATTAAAATTAATTTTACAAGCTGGAAATTGTATAAATTTTAACATTGAAAAGAGATCTTAGAAACTCACCAATTGCTAGAAGTGTTACACCAAAAGCCAGATCCTCCTTTTGTGAAAGCTTGGACTGAAACTTTTCACTGCTTTCTTTGTTAAATTTTACATATTCTTGGTCTTCTTCAGACAAAGTGTTTCTAATTGTGGATTGGTTTTTCGTACTACTCCATTGTCTGTATAATCTAAGTCTCTCTATTGCAATTGGGCTTGGGAATGTATAAATGTCCCTATTTTTAGTTCTTATCTATTCAGATTTGGGTGGAGTTCTTGCACATATACACTTTCAACTTGTGACGTAAACGATTGAAAAGTTGCTAGCAATAATAAAATACGGGATGAACGGTGCATGGTTTTGTATTTTAAAAATTGCAAAAACAAACAAGTTAGATCTATACACAAGTTGTATGTATATTTGTCCCACTTGAGGTTCTGTCACCTGTCCGAACAAACATCCAACCACCTTTCTACAAAGCATGCAAACGGTAACTGAACATATTGACAGATTCTCATGCAGATTTTATACTACAGTGCAGCAATAATTACAACCGAAACCGAAAAATAAACTCAAAATAGCAGTGTAACCCAGCATCATGTTGGAAAACGCTCAAGTTCTCTAATGGAGAATTATTTGCTTCCTTGAGCAGAAGTGATGAGATTTTAATTTAGTTTTGACATGAGTTCATCTCTAGTATCATGTTTACAGAAGATTATAAGACAGTTTTCTATATTCTATCGACGATGGTTGTATGTCAATTCAGTATTGATATTAACGAGTGGACGAATTGTGGACTCATTGTATCAAGATAAACCATCGAAATGTTTAAATGAAGGTAAAAATTGCTAGATTACGTAACTTTGTTTTGAGCATTTGTGATTCATGATAGATTTCATGTTCTTATTTTGTCGTTTGATAAGAATATCAACCTCAATTACTAAATCATACCGAGTTTTTTGTCGATATTAGAGAGAATTTCAAATGACACACTTACAAATTAAAGCCTTGGGCATCACATCACACAAACAAGGCTGCGTATACATTTGAAGAGCTTAGGTTTGACGCAAGAAGCCATAGCTATATTGACAAGATACACATAGCGGATCACTACATCTTGCTTTGTTCAAGTATTTGATGCCCAGTGGAAAAAATGTAACCCTGTTTTGACATCGTTTAGCGAAAATTTGCCACTGACATGAAAAAAATGCTCCAAGCTAAAAAAACTAACAATATACTCCACTCGGAAATATAGGATTAACTAGGTTTTCCATTTACTTTATCCTTTTCCATATTCCAATGGTGTAAAATTTTCGCCTACAGCTATTATTGCTAATGATGTTTTTGCTTTAACTCACACACTGAAAATTTGACTCACTATATGGAACATTTTTTTTAAAATTTAAACCCATGTGCGAACATTCAGGTTTAAATGGAATTCACTGGCAATTCACTTAAATGTTTACAACGACACCAAGTCAACTGTAATAAATATCAGGTTTTTATCTTCAATACCGATATCGAACCAACATGAATGCATATAAAAGATGCTCAGTAGGGAAATGAGTAAGAATGAAGTTTTTTTCTATATTCAGTGATACAGATGTGTATTAATGCACTACTTAACGAAACACCTTTTGTTTACCATGTAGACAACAAAAACGACGTGAAATGTAAATAGTGTTTAAAAATTATGAATCACTGCTAGAAAATCCTTTTATTATAATTATAAGATAAGCTATCTGGACTTGTAACGTTATTAATTCCAAAAGGAAAAACATAAAGTAAATAAAGAAATATTACATCCAAAACCAATTGAACTGAAATTGAGCTTTCTCTTCAATTTTCAGAATTATTTGAATATATATTCCAGCTGTTGAGTTCTAGATTGATAACTGAAAACAGACATGAGTGTAAATAAATCAAATTTATTTTGAAGCTATACGTCAAAGCTACTCCACAGGGAGTATTTAGATTTTTTTAGGATGAATAACCACAAACGTTTGTTGGTTGAGTTTCGTGAACATCCGTTTCTATATACAAAAATGATACTTGGTATAGGATACAATGGATGATATTTTTTGGTATCCAATTTTCATTAGAAAAATATATAACGATGGGCATTTATCTGGAAAAATGAACTCTTTTTTTCTTTTTCCTCGGAGATTGAATTTAAACTTTATTTTGGGTAACAAGCATGAAAAATATATAGACTATTCTGAGAATTCTGTTACATAGTTATATAAGTAGGGGAAAATTATGCATTTCAATTTGGAATAGCCACTCAGGACTTGTGATATATCAAAAACCTGTACTACATTTCTTTCTCCACGCTTGGTATGTGCAATAAAGGTAGTAAAGCTCCAAATTCTGCAATTTATGTCAAGTTGGATGTTACATAAATAAATATCTTTGAAACGAATGTGCTTATCATATTCATCTATTAGTTGTAGAGCTATACGTGAATTTTTAAACATTTCAAAGAATATAACTTTTTCTGCTACAACATTGATTTCTTTTCAGGAAAAATCACACGAAAACTCCTTACACTCTGGGTTTCTAGTGGTAAGCAACAGATATATAAAAGGCTAAACATATATGTAGCGCAAGGAAAAAAGTATCGCAGCATTTCATAGAATGTTTTTTGTTTTGTCATCCTGATAATTCTAAAAAAGGTCTATAAAAGAGTTCCCAGTAAGGTCTAGGCCAAAATGAATGTTATGAAATGAAGATAAATGAAGCAAATGATTAAGAACTTAGCAAATCATCCTCTCAATTAGACTGGACTGCAGTAAAACCAGAAAATGAAGATTAACCCAATCATTGCAAGAAAATATTTTATAGTGATGTATAAAGAATTTATAATTAGTCCAAAACATTCATATATGCATACATACATATATGTATATATATTTATTTCAGAATAAATTAAATAAAACCAATTTGAGAAAGGTAAAAAAGAACCTATATTTCTGAATGGACTGTAATTGTCAAAGTTAATATTCTACTTTTATCCAAGGACTGTGAAGTGTTCACGGACGATTTTAACATTTTCCTTGCTGTTTGTATTAAACTGCTGAGGAATACGACGAATAAAGGCGAAAATTTCCCTTTTTCGTCTCCACATTCATATTGACGTTCAGGTTTCCTTTTATTTTCTTCTATAACTCTTTGTGTAATACTATATCCATTTGAACTTGTTGCACCAACTCAAAGGAACAATGCACAAAAATTTTTCAAAACTGGTTTGAATTAAATATATCAAAGGAAAACTTACAAGTAACTCAACAAGTAATAAAAGCTATAAACTGTCCAGAAACCAGTTTTTTTGATATTATGTCCGATGACAAAATTTTCTTTGTTCATAAACGCTACCGTTCCTGAGTATTTTTGCAATACCAAATTTAAGGTTGCGTAGCAATTTTTGTTCATGAATAGAATAATGAGCCGCGTTATTTTGTAAAATATAATTGCAGAAATCCCTTACTTCTTACTATTTTTCGAAGCTATCAACCAGAAAATGAGAAGAGTAAACAAGAGAAATGTGTTAACCAACATGACGGTCATGACGAATATAGTTAATTGTTTGTCGTCACTGCACTTCTAAACTTCACTGGTAAAACTATATGTAAATGAGAAGGGAATTGTTAATTTAGGATTACGTGCATTGGATCCAGATAAATTAATTCCTGATGTATCTACGTAATAAACAGTTGCCATTTTGAACATTCATTACAAATAGTTTTACAGGAGTGTTTTTGTGCAAAATCCCGGTTTTTAAGCTAAGCTCTGATCTAAAAGATGAACCAACTACAACTGAATACTAAAAGTCACAACAGCTTGTTGTAAATCCGACAGGATTTGCTTACTTGACTTTTACAAAGTAGATTATATCCTTTGCTCACTATTTAGTTATGCGTGAGCCTTCATTTTTCAACGAAATTTTGCTGCACAACGGACGAAAAACAATTAATGCAACTATATATATATATCTCCATCTTCTCTTTAATTTTTGAAAATGGTCATTTTGCTCATGCATATAAGTGAGTCGAAATTGCCATTGTAGCTGTGATCTCGTTGTATGTAAGACTTCCTTATCTGCAACAAAAGTAGGATAATAAGTAATAAATGAAATATTGCAATGGTATATCAATTGACATATGTTTACCTGAGCCCAGTTAGTCGAGATTTTTCCTGCATTTTGAGATCGAAGCATTTGATTTGAGAAGTATCAAAATTGCACATCATGTTGTTTTCTTACAAGTGTGTGTCTCCCTCTTTGCACACAGTCTAAGTGGAAGTTTGCTTTTTTTACCCTTCAGATTAAAATTGTGCACAACTTCCAGCATTGCTAAAAACTCCATCAAACATTTATTGCTTATATTCTAATAAACGGATCCTAGTACTGTTCTTGCGTTATGAACAACGTAAGCTCATTTTAAAGACATACTGCTAAAATTTGTATGATGGTTTGTTTTTGAGATGAAGTGAAAGTAAAGCCCTATAACTGTGCATTAGGTTCTTATGTATCAAACTAATCTTGTGACATGCATGAGTACACTCTCATGGATTGGAAACACAAGAATAGATAGGAGTAAAACAGTGCACTATAAAAAGGTGTGCTGTAAATCCACCAGTTTTGTTATAAGCGTTTCTATATCGCTTTTCAAATAAACTATGCGTTTACATACCATATAAACAGAGGAATTCGTTCCAATTGAAGTACGTATACAGGTGTATTTATTTTTTAGAGCTCATCTTTCTTCTGTTTAAAAAACATTGTAGTATACTAGTGCAGTGTAAAACATATACAACTAGCAAAAACCTAAATATGACACAGTATTCTAAAGAATACATCTCTCAGCCCAATTAAAACGTTGATTTTGTTAACGTAATAATATGTAAGTAACACTACTAAGAAAATAAACCAAACCTTTGGATCGACTGGTTCCGGCGCAGCGTTTACTCGATTATCCTAAAAGTCGTTTCCTCGTATTTTGTATAGCACAGCACATAACTGCCGAACACACATGATAGCCATACAAGTGAACCAAATCCAGTCAATACGATTCCTCTGTTGTGAGTAGCTGTGTAAAAGATAAATATATGCATTCACTTTTTTATGATTAAAGGAAATTCGACAAAATGTTTTTTTCCAAAAAACCTACTAATGCACCTTTTTGTTACATGTAGTTTCATATGATAAACTAGAAACGGGAACGAAGGTTAATTTCTGGATGACAGCTGAAACAGAAGTGTTTCAACAAACTTTGAATGTGCACTTGAGGCTATTCATGCATGAAAAAAGTTTACGTTGTCAAGTGTTAACATTCTAAATTGTGATATGTTTACTGTACTGCAAAAATAGCTGAAGTGGCGAGTTAATCCACTATGTAGTCAAGTAGAACCAAATCATCACAGATTTTGTGTCTAGGGCAAGCATTTCTAATCAAAAGACACTGGTATACTAGTAATAAATTTTAGATGAAATGATATAAACTATATTCTTTGCGAAACAAATAGTAAACCTGTAAATGTTTTAAACTTACCAGTAATAATATGAAGGAAAATGTTTTGTGTGATGTAGTTCGATGCGATACAATAGTACAAGCCTTGATCTGAACGTACAGCTTCACGAATTTGTAGAGTTCCAATGCTAAGATTTCTCTCCTTTTGAAATTCATTCCATCCTAATCTGTGACGGTCGTAATGTATTTCCTGGAAATAATATAAAAACATAAATTTAATATCATTAATATTTCCCTTTCATTTATAAATTCCCTACCTGTTCATTATGAAACCAGATGATACGATTATTTGTACTTGGATCAATTTCGACAATGCAGTTAAAATTTATCGACTGGCCCAAACGAATGTACATTTCATTTGAAATTCCAAACAATGTGATTATTGGTCCTAAAAAGTAGATTACTTTATAACGCTGAATGGATTTTGCTACATGCTTAAATATGCAACAGTATTTTTTACTTACGATTGACATTTAAGTGAACATACGCTCTGATAGATGAATTACCACCAATGATCCACTGGTAAAAGCCAGAATCAGGTTTCTATAATGTTTGAAACAAAAGTAAAGCTGTTTACTTACAAATGCATACAGAAACCAAAATGATAGTTTATAACAAAACGTGGTCTTACCTGAGCATCTAGAATTTTCAGTTTCAATTTTCCAGAAGTTTTATGTCGAAAGGATTTAAATCGATTATTGGTTGTAAGGGACTCTAAACCAGATGAGATCAATTTATTGCCTTGGTCTCTCATCCAAATGATCTGTACTGGGAAAAAATATTAAAAGTTACAAAACTGAGACCAATTGGGTGAAAGTTTAGTTTATACCGTTTCATTTTCACTATCATCTAGTTCACAATTAAGAATTGCAGTTTGTCCAGCAGCTACAGTTACATTTGTAAATGTCTTTGGTACAGTTCTTGCAGAGTAAGTGTTCCCCCCTAAAACTTTTGAATGAACTAGAAATCCATTTGAAATAAAATTTTCATTAATATTAATTTGAATAGAAATCCGTTGGAATAATCTCAAATGCGTTACATGTGGGCTTACCTATAAAAATTAATAATAAGACAAATATTGATTTCAATTCCATTCCAATTTCGTATTCGTTAGGAAATTGTTTAACTATCTTGCTATGAATGCTTTATACTAATTGTGACTGGTAGATTTTTAGAATGCAACCAAAACGTAGCAATATCCTCAAAATATAGGCTTTCTCCAGCGACACAATGATATCAGTATTCATATTCCGTGGTGGTTTTTTTGTAGAAAAAAATGTCGTGTTTGTTGGACAAAGTCAGGAAGTCGACTAAAGCTAAACTTAGAGGTTACCTTGAGTTCATATCATAATGTCCTTTATGTAAGTGGGTAGGAAGTAGATATCGGGTGCTCTTAAAATACACCTATATAACTATGTTGTCATGAAAACATTTATTGTATCCTTCAGCATATAATATGATTTAATTTTAGGATGCATTCATGAGAAAACAAGTCTGGTTTAAATCCTTTTATATTTGCACTTGATGCTCACCAGGCTTTCCCATGAATATAGCATAGGCTCATAGCATTAGGTCTTCTAGTTTGCCAATTATTGTAGAAAGTAAGCTTGACATGCTCATTGAAAGACTTGCTTTTTCATCAGAAGAAAAGCAGCTTAGATAAATAGAACTCTTTAAAATGCTAAAAAAAATTGTAAGTATGAATTGAAGAGAACAAACTAAATTCTGTCATATTTTTTTTTGTACATTGGATTAATATCAGTTCTAGCAAATAAGTAAAGATAGAGATTTCACTATTTAATTCAAGTGAACGACATAATTACCTGAACCATTTTTTTTCAAAAATGGTTTATGTTCTCCGGTACCTAGTGAGCCAACAGACATATTATATAAGTATGAGTAAAAACAAAACGAAAAGCATTTTAAGCTGATCAACACTAAAGCATAGGTTTGAATAGTTATTAAAGTGCTTAAACTGAATTTTTTTGAACTTAATATACAGTATATTTGAACCATAAAAATTTAGAAAACTCTCCAATGACAATGAAGTCACAAGTCTTGATTGAATTGTTATGAATCACTTCAGACATGGAAGAGATAAAAATATAATGGCATATTAAGGGAACTTTTTTACGTGAGAACATATGTACATAGTAAGCGATATAGAATACAAGATGCAGATTTCACGGTAGGGCTATTCGTTTATTTTTGACTAGTTGAACTGGCCCGTCATAGAATACCGGGCTGCTAGAAGGTTAATAAATAATCGCCGAATGTCTCATAGAAGCATGCCCTTATCAAACTTCACTATCCAACGATTCCATCTTGTTCCCGTCGATGTCCATCAGTTTCCGTCGATGTCCATCAGTTCCCGTCGATGTATCAGTTCCCGTCGATACCCTCCAGTCCCCGTCGATTCCCTCCAGTTCCCGTCGATTCACTTCAGTTCCCGTCGATTCCCTTCAATTCCCGTCGATTCCCTCCAGTTGCCATCGATTCCCTCCAGTTTCCGTCGATTCCCTTCAAGTCCCGTCGATTCCCTTCAAGTCCCGTCGATTCCCTCCAGTTTTCGTCGATTCCCTCCAGTTTCAGTCGATTCCCTTCAATTCCCGTCGATTCCCTCCAGTTCCCGTCGATTCCCTCTTGTTACCATCGATTCCCTCCAGTTCCCGTTGATTGTCACTTGATCCACTGAATTACGGGGATTTTCACTTTAGTTTGTGGTTTCCACTTTAATTGGGGGTTTCCGCTTTAATTGGGGGGTTTCCACTTTAACTGGGGGGTTTCCACTTTAATTGGGGGTTTCCACTTTAATTCGGGGGTTTCCTATTTAATTCGGTTCTGTTAAATTAACTAAGAATGAATAGAGAATTCAAAATTATGTCAAATGCCAACTTCGTCTCATCATGCAATGAAGAGGAAACAGCTGGAAAGAGATGCAGCGAATATAACGTTTATATTACGCCATAGAACTGCTTTGAGTACAATACAATGAGAGTATACCACTCACATAAAGAAAAAGTAAGCGCAGACACATGTGTTCAGAAAAAGAACTTCAGAGAAGTGAATTCAGTACTCATTTATATTGTTATTGATGATTGATTATAATTTCTAATGCGTGAAATACAACAATGTTTGTCCGTGATTTCTTTTTTTGTAAATAAATGTAGATGCATCTAGATGGCGTGAAAATGTTCGAGGGTGAATGCAAGCACATTTCATTTACAAAATTTATTTTTTGGTGGATGAAATAAACGAGCTTTCTTTTTGAAACGTTTTTGCTGATTTATTATTTTTTAATCAATCCTTTAATTAATAATATTTCCAGTTTATGCAATTTGGCTGTGGGTGGGATCTTGCTAAGTATGTATTTTATATGCATTACCACTACAAATAAACGAAACTTCAGATTCAGATATGAGTTTTGATATGAAGGAAGCATATTTTAAGGTAAAACGCTACAGATTTTATGATACAGCATATGGAATCATGGAAGTTATCGTAGATGAATAGTTTAAAACAGCTTCGTTTTGTTAAGAATGGACCGAAAAGAGTTATCAACGGCAATACTTGGCTCTTGGTCAT
>JAQFZH010001367.1:0-21885 GCA_034695485.1 Entomobrya nivalis
AAAGATAACACTATTATTTAAATCTCTTCACATTACAAATGAAATTAAGTAATAGTTCATGAAAAGCCGTAGATACAATTACTACTGTTGTAAAAATAGAATAAGGTATTATCTCGATTGTGTTCATATGTACATATGTACATACATTCATAAGTCATGTCAAGTATACTTCACAAAGTCATATTTTAGATCAGAGCTTGACCGGAAAGACTGGACAATCTGATTTTCGTGATACATGTACGAGTCCATGTACAATTTTGTGAAAGCGAACATTTTAAATTGGTTTTACTTTACATTACACTGAAGTAATTTTTGTACATGCGAAAACCTCTATATGTACTTATATACCTCGCTTACTTTCTATTCTATTGTGTGAGTGTGTTCTCTAAACGGTTCTTGTCTAAATTTAGACTTTGGTCTGAATTCTCACAACTGAAAACGGATTCTTTTTACGTGTTTTCCACATAAAATATTCTGCTCGCGTGAAGAGAAACTTCCCGTCCCGTGCTTTCCTCTCCTCTCTCTCAACGAACAATTCAACAAAAAGAAAACAAAAAAGCAGCTCATGTTCCATGTTCCCTGCTACCTATTCTGTCTCCTCTCCTTTTTCTTCCCATTTAACATTCTTCCTTTTTTTGCAGTTCTCGCATGAATATGTGATATGTGCATAGATTCCAGATTTTTTCCTCATTTCTCCTCTCAGTATAAAATTATAAAACTAGCAAAATACGTGCTGTATCTGTATCCATCCATCAATGTTTTGTCTGCAGGCTGTCCGTGTAGCATGCTGCCAGAGAAGGAGAATGAAGAAACAATGTATTATGCAAATTTGTTAGAGAATATGAAAAACTCGAAAAGCCTACCTTATCTACCTAACCTATTATTATTATGCACAGGACAATACTATACACATTATCATCATCATCCCCGTACCACCGTTAGAACTTACAGCGCCGGAGGAAGACATATCAGATAGACACTCTGTGGACTGTGATACGATTCATTGGAAAACTGCTCCAAGGTTTTTTGGGAACCTTTCTGGGGAAATACTATCATTTCATTCAATTTTAATGCACTTTTTGTATGACCTGTCACGTCAGATGGCATGCCGTATATTTTGTATATTCAACCAGCAAATTGAACTTAGTATTAGTAAAAATTTGTATGTTAGTTAGGTATTACGTCGTGTTTTTTCCCATTTCCCTTTTTCCTATGAACTCATTCCACATGTCATTCACGTCTCATCAAGAGCTCTTCACTGAGAACCTTCATCTATTACACATTCATAATGGAACTCTGGCTCCTCTCCACTGAATGTACTTGCTTATTTCATGCACACAAGAGTAAGACTCAAATGCACGCCTCCTTTTTTGCTCAAGCTATTTATCGTACCGGCGACAGATGTATGCGCTCATCAAATAATTTAATTTTAGCTCATACATAACGGCTCATTCACGTGTGTAGTTAGTTTTGAAGTGTAATAGAATCGCATGTACGTGGGAGCTAAATGTATTGTGCAAAAAATTTATGATGATAATTTTGAGATGTCTTCCTATTCCTTTAGAAAGTCAGTATAGTAGTATGAGTTGATCAGGCCAGGCCATCCCTGCCGTATCTGTTGTCTGTTATATTTGTTATTGTGTTTGAAAACTCAAGGTCGTCTTTCAGATATGAGAACTGAATAGTTCTCAAGTGGCTTTTAACCTTTTTACAACGCCCGTAGCAGCAAAGCATAGCATAACAGATAACAACAGAACAAGGAGTGCATCCTTTTGTTGTGCTGTATTCCGTGTAAAAAGCTTTTTCAACAGTTTTTTTGGGGCTTTCACTTTAAACTTATTCAAGTATTACAGCTTCCATTATCTCTAGGCCAGGACCAGACCAGACCATGGTGCGTTATGACTTTGCTTTTGCAATATACTTATGGTGAATTGGATTGGATGTAGTTTGTACACTTGTACAACTAATTAAGTTATATGACGTGACATAGCACTACTAGACTAAAATTACTTTTTGCAAATTTAATTATATTTTGGGAATACATGTAGAGGGCCCGTTACAAATGATTTTGTGAAATAACTCTGTTCACCGTTCATGTTTAATTCAAGATGTGTCACGTATCCTATAGTCATAGTCTCATGTTCTCAAATTAATGCTATCTCAAATCTAAGACGAAAGACAAGGTATCATATATACAAGTAGAGAGTTTACTGCATTTACAGGCTACCTAATGAGTAGCACGTTAGTTAAATGAAAATATAGGGTAAGCTATAGATAATATGTGTAGTACTAAAATGTATGAATATACTCAAGCGTCAGCACATTCTAGAAAGTATTGACAAAGTGAAGTCCTTTGTGTCCTGCTTTCTTACTTTGCTTCTTAGTATAAACTTTGTTATTACGCAAACATAAAATAGTTAAAATGTTGTTGGAAGGCAAACATGGAAAGTCAACTTTTCTGTCAACAACCAAATAGGTATTTAAGAAAAGTTTATGGAAAGACTCTCTGTTTTTTAGTCCCAAGTTCCTTGAAAAGCTAAAAAAAAAAGGTTTTTAGGACCCAAATCATTGAAGATGAGTACACATATAATGATCTATTTTTGTAAGGTAGCATTGCATATTGCTCAGAAGTTGAAGTGCCTTGTTCTTGCACCTTTTTCCAGTATCAGCATCTTTTTTTATTCAACCCAGCAATATTTTTGCAATGCTGATATGGATCATTTGTGATGTGATTATAGGAGATATCATTAGACATGCTGCGGGGGAAAACGTGTTTTTTTTTTCTCGGAATTACATATGTATACTACTTGCGTAAAAATTTCAATCTCATTTGAAAAACAAGCAAGCAATCTAAAAAAATGTTGTTAGATTTTTTAACGAGATGATCTAGTAATAAAATTGTTATGCTATGCTGGTATGTTTATCTGTATAATATTTTTGGTTGATGTTAGTTTATAAGATGAATTTGTTGTATGTGGCATAATTTCAGTTTTTTTTAGCCCAAAGCCAACAGCGCCCAAAGGGTTTATGCATAATACATAAAAACATACACAACATCACATCACGATGATGACTCGACTTTTACTCGTTGAAATCTTGGTCGTTCGTATGGAGCTTCTCATATTTTTAATATAACTTAACTTATCACCGGTTTTTTATACAAACATTGCATTGAATTTCATCTAATAAAGATTTCTCTTAGAAAAAGTGCTCAGCAGAAGCTCAAGACCTGGCTGTGTGCTTACTGGTCTACTAAACTCCAAGTCGGCTTGATTTTTCAAAACCGTAAATTTTCTTGGAAGCTTGAAGAAAGGAAAAAATACAAGGATAAGTACAAAATGAACATGGAATACATAAATATCCGACCAAACAAGAAAAAAAATGAGACATAGTATTTAGAGCATGTCTTATAGTATTGGCTGTTTATCATGGTGAGACTGGAAGTTTACAAGAAGAAAACCAAGAGAAAAAAAATAACTGGACTGGGGAGGTAAGGGAGCAAGTTTCCTCATTCGTATGTATGATGATATGATCGTCTGTCTTAGTTTTATAGCCTACTTCCCTACTTTGTTAGTTTTTTTTACATTTTTGTAGCAGCCGGAGTAAACGTACATACACTCAAGCAACACACAGGCCAGGCCACTGGCTTTTTATGAGATACGATACGAGGGAAAACTGATGAAAGTCCCAGTAAGGCTATACAAGAAAAAGCCTTCGTTCTGCAGCACAAGATGTAACAGACAGCATCCCAAACAACTTTCTCCTGCAGCAAAAAAACCTTAGTCAAGTAGTAGTTGTGATGTGGATGCGATGACGTTAAAAACTGAACAGTTGTCGCATAACAGTGTAAAAGGGACATAAACACATTACAACAATGCAATCCACATATATAATACACATGGACCCAAAAAAAAGTAGTTTAACTTGAAACTCAACTGAATGAGGATAGAAAAAAACGAATAATAGTCTAGTAGTCTCGGGTGAGCTCTTCTCATGAATTCTTTTTTTTTTGGGATGCAGTTTTCTTTTACGCACGTACTACTTTTTTCCTCTCCAACCAACTTGTTCACTCTTTTGTAAAGGAAGTGAAGAAGGTGCAATGTTCACTGTTCGGCAGCACATCATCATCGCCTTGTCTAAGTCTTCTAGTGTTCCAGTAGTCCTGTGGACAGAAAAAAACTGTATAAAGCATCCAAAGGCTATAAAACTGTAATGCTTATAAAACTCATGATGATGATTACATGACGTACATATAACCTACGTAAGTATAAAAGACGTATACGGTTGTGTAAAATGACACCTCAAACCGTAAATAGTAAACAGAATGAGATAGAGGACAGGGACGCAATACGCAATAATCTTCAACAAAATAATTAAACGATATACATTCGTAAGTACCTATGTGTCAGTTTTGCTCTATAAGTTACAAGGGAAATTGCCTTGATCCTTCATAAATAACTTTGTTGGGAACTGCTATGCTGTATATGTATGTATGTATTTATCTCCCTCTGTATAATATATAGTATATGTTATGATGACGAAAAGGTATTTACTCAAGGATAACTACACAAAAATCTCCCTTGATCCCCTTTCCGGTCTTAGGATTTTTTTTCATCCTTTTGCCGTTGAAGGCACAGGGAAAAGCATGACTAAACTAGAAAGGAAAGTTTTTTCTCTCTGATCCGACATTATATTGACATGTGGCGAAAAAAGGGAAAGTTAAAGAGGAAAGCGTTGGAAAATAGGAGGATGCTCTCATTTTAATGGTGTGGTACTGGTACTGGTGTCCCTTAACCCATCCTTCTTCAACGCCAAATTTTTTGACAAGTTAAGTAAAACAAGTTTTAGTACTTGGTCTGGTCTACCCCAAAAAAACTACATAGTAGCTTGTTTTGTGGCTATGGTGGTGGTGGTGGTGGCAATGGCAATGCGATGATGGTTTTGCGCAATATGGAGTAATGGTGGAATGATGAGAGAGAAATGAATGAATTGTTCAGGAATCCGGTATTACTTATGGAATGGATGGAACGGGATATATCTCTTTTGTGAAAGCTTTCGAAACTGACAATGGCACATATAATTATTGACGTATAATGTGTGGTCTTGTAGCATTCAGCATGATTAATGGTTTCCCCAACTAACTTTTCATCCAAAAACATAAGTTAAGCTTCCATTGTGTAAATTCCAAAGTTAATCTAAACATTTTCATGCATGTACTCACGCTTGAATGCGCTTGTTGTAAAAGGTTCTTATTATTAAATGTGTACTATGATCTCTTCTGATGTATTTCCTAAAAGCAGAGAGAATCTATCGTCTAACCAAAAAGTAATTTTCGTTCGAAATTATATCCATTCCATCTCATCGACATCGCATCACATAACTATTACTTTTGGAATGAAAGCTTTTAGAGACTGCTGTAAAAAATCACGTTTAGAGCTTCTACAACAGTTTATACATCACATAACTGTACGTACTTCAATATTTACTCAACTTTAGCTGAAATAATGTACATATTTGGTTTAATACATAGGTATATATTATCAAAACTTTTTCTCTGGTTGAGCTGAGCTGAGTGCAACCGTATTAAAATGTTTAATCAGAGAGCTTCACTTACTACTCGTCTCACACGGCACAAAACTAAACTCTTTCCCTTTTAAATAAATATTCGTGGTCTCATGAGAGAAGTACCTGTGCATTATAAAAGCAAAAATAGCAGGATTTACTTCCACAAAAGGTGACGAAGCAATGAACGGTATGAGTATAAAAACGCCAACGCACGTCATGAGTTAAACTTTTCATAAATACTATATATTTCATATTCATAACATCCAGTCAAGCCACAGAAAAAAATACGACAAAAGTACCAAAAAAAATGGATATTATAAATATCATCCTCATCATCGTAGCTTAATTATTATAAATGTACCGTTCCATTGTTTTTCGTAGGTTTACTTTACCTAAGAATATGCAGCAGATATACATAACACGTTATTCACAATTCAAAAGCTCATCATTTATTTTCTGTGTTTGGGCACTGTTGCTTGTTCCGTTTTTTTCTCCACTTCTCCAGAGAAGATCCAACCAAACATGGCAATGGCAATTGCTTCGGGCACAAAACTGCAATTCAATACACTCTTTTTTTGTTTACTCTGTGCATACCTTACCTGATGGTGTGGTTTAGTTTCGTGGAACAAGTCTACTAAAACCTCACCATCAACCATTATTCGGTCGTTCGTTCGTGTATGCAAACGTGAGTTGTTGACTGTATTGTATGCAGATAGAGATGAATTTGTACAAGCAATCTCTGGAGTCTTTCCTTCCCACTTCTCTTATTTCCTGTTGTACTTACTGCTTCCATTCCAAATAGATTGAGGGCTCATGTATTACTTTTGCTACACATCATCATCGTGCGTGTGTACATCTACCTATCTACCTACTCAATATATATATGGTTGATGCGATGATAGCAATCTTTTCATCAACATTAAAACTATTATTACTCTCATTCTCATCGGCTCCCTAATCGTGAGGTATATTACTTTCCTCATTGTTCCATTTTCCTTTCAGTAACCAAAAAAAACTCATGAAAACTTTGGAACCCATTTCCAATGCCAATGCAGACAGACAGGGGCACATAATGTCATGTACGTTTTTGTCCGGGTGAACTTTAAGTACACTTTGTTTGCAAAAGCTAGCATATGTGTTTGTCATGTCAGCAGAGTAGCAACCAAACAAAGCCAATATCCAGTGCTACTGCCACCATCCTTTCTTTTCCATCATGTCACTTTTAACATAAATATCTCCATTTTGTTGGGAAAAGCTATTGTTATGATGACGCCGCTTTTAGTAGTAGTGCGGTACTGCTACAACATATAATAGTAAAACCCATATTCCTTCCTAGATCTCAATTCTGAATACATTTAAGTGGCTTTTTATCCCACGCACTATGGCGTATGCACAAATATGCCATACCATGCCATACGCCGCTTACCATCGTATCGTTCGTGGTAATAATAATGGCAAAAGTTCTATAACTCACAATCACAATAACGCTTGTTAGTTTGGTTGGATGTTGCATATAAACATCCAGCAGAAGAGAAGTAAAAGGGGGAACTCTTCCGTTTTCTGTACTACATATATTCAGTATAGTTATTATGCTACTCTCGTTGCGTTGCTTTGCCTTTATTTTTCGCTGGCCAAAATGATGATAATGATACCACAAAATACAACACGGTGACTATTCAAAAAAAATGTACATGAATACTCCTCGACTGAGACACAATCAGTAAAATAAGCATGTGTACAATGTTCAATGTAAAAATGTAAGTTTGCTTCTTGTTCATGCAGCTTGCGTGGTACTACGTTTAAAAAACTCTCGGGTTTCGTTCTTTTTTCTACATGTGGTTGGTTTTTGCTTGTTACACCATTGCGTATGGCATTAGATGAGATAAAGAGAGCTAGCAAAAAATATATATAAGGCTTCTAACAGAGAATCTGCACTCACCATTCTTGCTACTTCTTCTACAAACTCTCTACAGCTTTTATATTACCTCATTTCACTTCACCCTTTCCTGTTAAAGAAGAATTGCAACAAGAGGAGTGAGGTTGTGTTGCTGTTGCTGAATACCATTCCTTTGCTGCTCTCGCTCCGATATTGCTTTAAATGCAAAAGAAGTATCTGTAGTAAGTCTGTGAGCTCAAGTGCTAGTGAACAGAGGAATAACAAGACAAAATAAATATCAGATTCCTTATCCATCCATCCCACCAGCATCAGTACCAGAACCACAAGGCACTCATCTTCTTCCCATCTTCCTCCGTGGTACAGCACCATGTGAAATTGTAGTCAAGTCAGTCAAGTCAACAGAGATTCTTTTCTTCACTCTTCTTCCTATTCTTCAGAGCAAAAAGGCTTTCTCACAATCAGTTATGACCAGACTGCTAAAGAGAGTATACATGTCTGCTGGTATGGTCGTATAGTGAATCTTTTTTTTGCAGAAAAAAAGAGAGACAAGGACAATAAGGATGGGAGATCTGCAATATGTGAAGAGAAGTGGAAGAAGTGAAAAGGGAATAATATAAAAAACATTTTTTGCGGTAGTTTTTTTTTTCTTTCAGCTTGAGAGAATTTCGCAGGGTTATTTTATTCCCGGTATCTATTCCCTTCGTTCTAAAAGAAAGAGAGATACCAGACCAGAGTACCAGTTTGTTTTGGATTTCTTTTTGGGAAAAAAACTCTTATTCTCATCGTCCTCATGTGTCTAGTTTGTTGGTTGGTGATGACAGGAATATGGGACAACAATAGCCATTTCTTTTCCTTCTGACTTGACTGCCTTTCCGTGTCAGAGTCTGAATACATATAATACTACAGCGCGGACATGAATGAATCTTGCCAGTAGCAGTGATTTCTCTTCTATAAAAAGACAGTTACAGTTACAGCGACGGAAAAACTTATTGGGTACATGTTGAATTGGGCATCGTAATCGTTAAAAAAAGAGACATGCAGTTATACTCGCAATTTTGTAGCGAAGGAATGTTTGTTGTATGATTCCTTTATTGCTTTGTGCAGAGACAGTAACAGTCGGATAAATTATCCACTCCTTCCGGCAACTCTTGTGGAAGATTCGCCGAGTTTTGTAGCGCCAGTCGAGTTGGTGGTGTGGTGTCCCTGTCCAATCTTCTAGTTCTACATACATTCCATGATGATTATGATCATGGTAATGATTATGATATGATGACGCACTGTGACTCTGTATAAGTTTGTCTGTGTGTGTTCTGTGTTCCCCCTCTCTTGTCATCATCATCTTCGTCTTTTATTCTCACTTCCTCAATATACGCCGACACCGACAGCAAAAAAGCAGCGTTACGTTTTTTGTTACGCTCTTTTGAATACGCTCCTCCGGCTTCGCATATTCTGCATGCTCGTTTTTGTAGAGTTGACTTTTAACAGAAGTGCTGACAACATTAGTTCCAAGTTGAGAGTTGAGTAGCTCATTTCGAAAACGACAAAACTCTGGGAAATGAACAAAAGCTGTGAGTTGAGTGCAAACATGAGCTAGAGGAATAAGTGGAATTTTTTTCTTCACAAAGTGGCAAAAATTACGTTTTACGCAACCTGAGAAAAAACAGCAAACTTTTGGTTCTACTTCAGCTAAAAACTGCGGAGGAGGTGGTGGAAGTAAAAGGAATCGGAATAAAAAAATTACGCTTCCCATAAAAATTCCGTCGTATCCCGTAACCCCTTTTCTTTCTCATGAAGAAAACGGTTTCTCGGATTACTACACTACTTCAAACATTTTTTATGACTTTCTTACTTCATTTAACTTGTTAAAACGCAGCAGCACAAAATAGAAGCTCTTTAATAAGAAGGTTACGACATTACAACATAAAAATGTAATTTTGTGCGGAGGAGTTGTAAAAATTATCTTCTAGTGTGTGAAGTGTACTGCAGGTGCTGTTTTCTGTTGCTGCTGCTGCGGCGAAATTTTTTGACTTCCCTAAGAAAAAAAATCATTAATTTACTTTTCATTTAACAGCAGTGCAGCACGTTGTTTTTAGTGCATTGCGACTTTGGATGCAGTTGTATGGGGCTGTGGTTTGGTTTGGTTTATTATAAACCCAGCAGAACAAAAATGAATACAAAATTAACAACGCAGCGTTAAATATTAAAATATATTCAGCCGAAAAGTTTTTGGTTATAAAAAGAAAGGCTGCGGTTTTGCTTTGCGGTTCGCCTATATTTGTGCAGCAGAAAACGCATAGATTATTATTATCCTTGCAGAGTTTCATCTCATGATAATAATATATGTGCTATACATATGCAACATTAATGTATATGCATAGAAAATATTAAGGAAAAAAAAACACAAAGAAAAAAAAACTCCAGCAAGTTGTAAGTAGCGAAGGAGGTGAGAAACAGATATGAAGAGAAGAGGTTCATAACCCTTTCCTTTTATATTCAATTTGCGTTGCCATCTTGCCATATGCAGAGAGATGCAAACTCGCATTTTTGTATAGAGATTCCTCCCTTTTTTGTTCTAGACAGATATGATGCTAGACATTTCCATATTATAACGTGTAACACTTCAAATAGCAAGAAAAAAAAGAATGCGTAGCAAAAAAAACGAAATAAGAAAAAAAGTCAGGTATTTAAATCCTCTCACTCACCAAACAGATCCCCAATCCATGTTTTAAAAACAAACTAGTTTTACTTTTTGTATGCTTATACGTGTTAAGAATCTTATCTACTTACATTACTCACTCACACATTTATACAATTGTATACCTGTACATGTTTTGATGTATCAAATCAAAGCAATGTCTTTTCCATGAATATATATGACTACCTTATATAACTTTGCTGACTGACAATGAAGGTGGTGGTGGTGGTCGTTGTGGATAAGAAGACGATGACTTCTTTATAGCAGCTTTGTTTTTACCATATAAGCGAACAAACAGCCGCTATTTGATACCCATGTAATACCGCAACCAACGTATTTTTTACTGTTTTGGTTGAATGTTGTCATATTTTTGGATGATATGCAACCTTGATCTTTTAGTTTTATGTTACCTGTACATTTTTATTATTGATTACGCAAGCACAGCGGCGGCATCATATTACCTATGTATAATTTATGAGGAAGCAGCAGCGCTTCAACTTAGATTTGTAAAAAAACACTTATTTGTGTGGTATTTGTCTACATTACCGGTATAAAATATTTTGTGGCAAGCAAGGGCAACTCATTTGGTTTACAGTATCAAGAAGAATGAATTGAATTACAAACATATTTTTTTATTTTTTCATACCACGCATGACTTCTTTTGATGTCACGACGTCTATTTTCATTCCTTCAAACAAAATCTCTTGAAGAGGCGGATATCAGTTGTCAGCACAAACAGTAAAGTTATGTTTGCAGTTGAGTAAACTATTATACTTGCACAAGTGCATGCACCAACTTGTAAAAAAACGATTATGTTTGAATCATTATTATTTGTAGTTTTCTTTTCACAACTCCCATTCTCCCATCCTTCTTTCTTTCATACTACCACTACCCATGACGTTACAACTCATAATGATAAGTGTGCAAACAGTAAAAAAAGTAAACCATGCTGTTGTTGTTGCCTCTTGTGCTAAATTTATCTTTCATCTTGGTCTCTCTCTCTCTCTCTTGTTTGGAGAGAGAAGTGTTCCAAGAATTCCTTTTCAGATAATCTTGTCTTGTCATGTTTCTTCCATGACTATGTTGTTTCCTCCAAACTAACTACTTCACTCCACTCCATACCGACCGAAGCCTTTTGAATTGAAACAAATTATATATATTTATTTAGATATGTACTATGTATAATGGAGAAAATATAGGCTTTTCATGTATGTAGGTTTTTTAGTTTGTACCACCGCCAACCACATCAGCTCTCTCAGTCCACAAGAAACAAAAGAACATCTTTTATGCCAGCCTTCTTCATGCTGTGTTTGAACTCTCAAACTGTTATACTATGCTGCTGTAGTTGTGGTTGGTTTTGTTTCCAGAACGAAATACAGAATTTTGGTGTTTTGTGGCGGAGACTTTGGTATAAACCACACGATCACTCAACAGCACACACATAAAACCTTGGCTATTCTTTTGCTACTAGATTTACAATTTGGAATGTAAATATTATTATGTCTCTTTTGTTTGACTGAGGGAGAATTTTCTCCACTTTTAGAAAATACCCAACATAAAATTACTCTTGAGTATTCCCAAGTGAAAACCAAGAGAAAAGAAAGAAAGAGAGTGTTGGGAGTTGAGAGTTAGTTGTTTGTATTTTTGTACTTCAACTCCCCATCAGAGAGGAGGACGAGATGAGATATAAGATGGAAGAAAGAATTAGAATTATACTTTAGAATAGAGTGTTTGAGGAAGATATGTACGTACATGATTTGAACATACAACCAGTAAAGCCTCTTGTCTGTTTTTGTGAATGATTACTGGAAAAAAGTATAATACCACTTTGTTTGGAATACCTTATGGCTTTGGTTTTTTAAACATTTTTGGCTGGTTTACAAAAAAAAAGTTGCATTCTTTTTTGTGTCATTTTGAAACAAAAAAAACAAACAAGCTCAGCTCACAGCTCAACCGTAAATTTTGAATTCAGCCCACGTTCACATCACAGTGATCTTATTTTTTTACAAGATAGAAAAAATAAAATGTTGCGTTGTTGGTGTAAATTTTATCGATTTTTATTATGAGTTACAATAAAAATGTCTAAAAATTTGATAGAACGCTTATTATTAGAATAAATATAACAAACCATAGGTCACTTTTCCTGTTTTACACAGAAAAAGCCACTTCAAAAGAACAAACGAATCTCTAACAAACCCAATTATTGTTGTCCGCATAAAAATAGGTGGGCACTTCAAAATTGAAATCAAAATTTGAGTAAAGTATGCAGGAAAGATATACGAAAAACATGTTGTTGGATTGGGAATACACGTTTGACTTGTCTTTTATTTTCCTCTTTGTTAAACATTTTACGCTTTGTTGAGTTAGGGAAAAAGGTTTTATAAAAAGGAACCTCTTCTCTCCATCTCTGTTGAAAAATAAATTGCTACTAACGAATTCGCTAGGAAAAGATCAAAAGAAAAGTTTTATAGCACTTTATAAAAATTGTATACCAAATTATTACAGGAATACGCTTCTACTAGTCATCAAAGTCTGCCATTACGCTACTGAAACTGTTAAACTATTAATGCAAATGTTACGTGACTCCGCCCGTTCATACTTTCAGGAACAATCCAACCAAGTGTCGGTGACGCTTATACAATTAAATATTTTTTAAGTAACTCAATTAATTATTGTGCACCACAGCTGAGGGTAGTGTGTTAACAAGTGTCTAATTCTTGAATTTGCTCAAATTTAAAAATATTTCAAGAAGTTAAAAATCAATTAGGCGGTAGTGGTGCGTAAAGGAAATACTTTCCAAAATGGTTTTTGGAGGTGCCAAAAAAGAGCGTCAAAAGCTCCTTCACTCTTTCGAGATGAATTTAAATCTTAAGGAAAAGGAGTATGATAATGAGATGGAAATGGATAATGGTAAGCAATTTGAGTATTGTAAAAATATTTTAAAGTTCATATTTTTGCGTTATAAAACCACAAGTTTAATAATTTTCGCGACATTTATAGTTTCTGTCAAGGTTTAAAATTCTGTACTAACTAACAGATTCCTTCACATCTAATGACTTTGTGTGATTCAATGAGTAAACACGCAATTTATCAAATAATTGGTGAATGGAATTAATTTCCAATATATTATTTGCATTGTTGCATGTATCTTAAACAACATTCCTATGAATACATTCATATAGTCAACCCTGCAGGCATCATTTATGTTGCCCACTTCTAAAAAAATTAACCGTAAAAAACTCCAGACATAAATTTTCACGTCAAAATGCATCGTATGGAATCCACGAACAAATGTTGATGCAGACAAAACCAAGTTTACTTACAACTTAAGTCTATAACAAGCTAAGATTTTATCCAATACATGTACAAATATTTTTTGCAAACTTACATAATTTTTTTTACGCTGAACTTACTACGCTCGTACGTACTTAGTACGTTCAGATAATTGGATAAAATATACATTACACTTAAATAGTTATTTTATAAACAGAATGAATACATAGTATGCATACAACAGTTGTAGAATGATAAATGAGCTAGAAAAGCCAAAAGTGTGTGTTACTTGCAAACTGGTAACACGTGCTAAACTTGCACTCTTTTTTTCCTTAATCTTTTCCAATATAAAGGCCAATCTCCGTTTACACTTGTCTTGAACACCATATCCAATTTGCCTAATACACCACCTTTCATGTAGCTCATTTATTTATATCCTTTCAAAATCCACATTTTCTCTTCTACCATGTTTACATTTTAAACTTTGATGATTACTCGCAAAAAAACATACAGCTAGTTGAGTTGTTGCGTTGGGGTGAGATATTTTTTTGAATGACGAAGAAAATGATGAAGATGCTTTTAACTTGCAGTGGATTGATAGATCTAAAATACCTACACATATCTCTATTCAAGTATCGTCATAATTTATCTGAGCAATCAGTCTTTTCTGAGCGTTCCTTTTACAATTTTTTCGACGAAAATGCAGTTTGCATGAAAAGTCTAATAAACCATCTTGGTTCTAGACTGAACTTGATAGACTTCTATTGATTGATTAATGTTGCTACTATTTCATCCGGAACAGCATGCCATCCTTCCGATAACGCTTTCCAGAAGAGATGCTTCATTTAATTTTGGCTAGCATACTGTGTAATGTGTAAACTATAAACATTTAAATATATATCATGTGTCCATCCATTCGTTCCTTATCTGATTTTTTTTAAACATTCCATTAATAATACTCTAATGATGATGTACTACTTAATACAATATTTTTAATGTTTAAGTGCTATCGTATTTTTTTTCTATGAGCCTTTATTCTACTCTAAATATTTATACAAGAGTTTCAAGGAAAATTGACTTTGTTGAAAGCTGAAAGAGTCCATTAATGACTTTATATAGTTCCTACTTTATGTTAATGTGATTATCCAAAGTGTTTGTCTGGTACATTATGATTATGACCTAATGTAAACTTTTTTTTACTTAATATAGGACCATTAAATGTTTACACTTATCATCATAAATTTGTTATTATTATAATTTTTGATTTATACTTTACGCAGTGCATACAGTCGTGTATTAAAAAACGTTTTTTTTTTACTCTCGCCACCCACGCATTTGGCTTACTTTCTTTCTTTTTATAATGATTAACCTTATCTATTCCTCTCTCTGGATCTGTGCAATATGGTAATAAACACAATTTTGTAGTTTGTATTTTTTATGCAAACTTTACTATCAGTCTCTCTCTGATGATTACTTATTATGTGACAAAAATGGCTTCAAATTCAGTACGTTTTATATTATGGTTATCGAGTGCAATAAATGGATAGAAAACTTTTAGAAATTCTGGAGCCGTAGCCTCAAGAAATATTATAGTTTTTTTTATATCCATTACATCTGTGCCTTTTTCTAATAGCATTGTAAACATTTATTTTACTATTATCACCACAATTTTTTTTATCTATCACGATGGCATGGTCTTCACAGCTTTAGACACATTACATTCTACATTTAAGCCGCATTTTTTCCCTATTGCCATTTTCTGCCAAAAAAACATTATAATTTTTGCCAGAATGGGAGATGCGACGAGTTGGATGAAAAAGTGAGTGTTGTATTTTGTAGCTATATATTTTTTTGTACATGTATTTATTATTGAATGTCGGATTCAGGCAGACGGAAAGACGAAAAAAGGCTTTTAAGTGGTTTAGTAGTCCATACTACTCCATACACATATTATGATGATCATGATGACATGAGCCAACAAGATAAATATGAAAAGAAGGCACATTTTTTCCACTTTACTTAAGTCGAGAAGACTAGTCTAGTAGATCCTCCTTCTATTTCTTTTTCACTGTTCCATTCCATGAAACAAAAAGATTGTCTGTGCTCTGGCTTGACTTTGCCTTTCTACATCTCTTAACCAAAAAGATGTTCAATTCATTTTTCTTTTGTCTTTTTTTCGTCTTCGTCTTCCGCTAGCCAAACTTTAGAAAAAGTTGTTTAGTGTTGTTGTTGTTAGTAGTGTAACGCAGAGTAGTTCTATTATTAGCATTATGCAGCAGTAAAAATGAACAGTAATAGTAATGGTGGTTGTAGTAGTGGGAAGTGGGAACATTCCAAAAGACATGCGAGGAAAAAAAACATGGATAGTGTATATGATTATTTTTATGAAAAGCCAGTCATATACTTTTAAACATGTTCACACTTATACATGAATACCTATATACACTCCAAAGAAAAAAAACGAGGCTTGGTAATAAAAAACATAAAAAGAGTAAAAAAGAGTGGAAAGCCAAGTCATAGACAATAAGCATTCTTTCTCGGTTGGGAAAACTAGTAAACAAAGTTGGAAAAAGAGAACTAATAAATATTGGGTACTCTCATCGTCTGTTCGCTTTCATTGGATCTTACATACTTTGTCGTGGCCCATCAACTTGTATTTTTTCTCAGAAAAAAATACTTTGGTAAAAAGAGAACACTAAATATGTATTTCTTTGTAATAATATTTAATTGCAATTTGCAAGTAAGTATTGTCTATAGTCTACAATACAAATGCGGTGGGCGTTAGGAAGTTTTAGCGGAAACCGAAATCGGTTTTTATACAATATACGCCTTGTGTGATGCTTAGTGATGCGCCTTGAGTCAGAAGAACATTAAAATAGCTTCGCTCTTATTATTTTTCCATTTGCTTCTATTTCTTCTGTGTCTGTAATGCACAAAATGTCATCATCAACATTTTGTGTAATTATAGGTTTAAAACTATTTTTTGCATGCATGAATGAATATATTTGCACACAAAGTTGAAAAATGGGTTGGCAAACAAAAGTTAACGAGCTAACGGAGTAATGATGCGGTAAAACATTTTGGTTCGTCGGAGGAGAATTTCAAATTTAATCGTGCATTTGAACATTTGTTTTTGAAAACAAAGAGGACGATATAACAAAAAATGTCACTTTACGTTCCATTCCAGCAAAAGTTCCAAGAACTAATCTGTGCGTTTCCTTGTCTTGTGAATAGTAACCTTCTTAATGCAGATTAAAAAAGAAAGAATGAGGACATGACAAGCAAAGCTAATTAAAAAGTTTTTTTTAATCCTTTTGTTTTATTACCTAATTTTGAATTGATCTATTGAAATCCAAAACGAATTAATTTTCAAAGAAAAAAAAGAGTAGATTTTTTTAGATTTTTTTTCATTTTATCATCATTCCTTCTTTTTCCTATAATCTGGCGTCTCATCGAAATGGTGTAAATCCTCATTATCCTCCTGTTTCGGCTCAGGTTTATATCCCGGAATAGTAAAGCCAGCTTCATTATCCTCTCCACAAAGACATGAGATAATTCTATTGAATAATGGTCCTTTCCCGTATTGATGTGCTTTCTCTTCTTTTGCTTCATTCCTCTCGTGTTTCAAATGAGAAAGATTCTTCACCTTGTCACCCTTATTAAACTGATCCGCTTGTTTAAAGCTATCAAAGCAATTTGCACAAGGAACATTGTTCTCCTTTTCCCTCACAAAATCCTCAGGTGTGTAGTCTTGATACTTTTTGTAAAATCTGTATTTCGGCGATCTGTAGTCATCCTGATAAATTTCATACTCGACTTGTCCCACCTTCTGCTTCAGCTTATCATACTTGATTTTTCTAATGTCTGCTTGATTCTTTGCCAATATTCGGGACATATTGTCCGAAAATAATGACTGTAGAAAAAAATTGAAGATAAAAATTAATTGAAAACCAGTCATACCATCGCCAAAATGAATTCAATGAAAGGGAATTTTTTTTTTTACCCTGAGTCCCGAAGTAGGCTCTGGAGTATACGCAGTAGTTGCACTAGGAGCATTTTCCGGTTGTGCCTCCGTCCTATTTATTTTACTAAATCTGTCAGGTGCACTTGGACCAGGGAAATCTTGCAAGAAATCACCCGGCTTTTGATCAGATTTATGAGGGATTGTATTGTAAGGATCAGGAATTCCATGAGTTTGCAAACTAGGTAGTGCATAAACTGCAGTCCCTTCTCTTTGAATCTTATCAATTTCATCTTCCCTCTTTGTCAAATCCGTTTTACGGTGGGATGTACTCAAACGAGGAATGTGAACTGTAGGATGCTTGCCCAATCTCTTTGTCGATCTAAATCCCCATCTTTTATCCGTAGTGAAAGGTCCACTTGGATCCATATCCTCATCCATTTCAGATTCCGACCCTCGAGGTTTTCCCCGTTTACTACCTGGTCTCTTTCCAGCAATTTTTGTAATAGGTTTTGACTTTGTTTTATGAGCTGCACGGTCGTCAGGCATTTCACTACCATCGTCGTCGTCGTCTGTGCCACGTTTTCGAGGTCGGGAAGAATGCCCGGTACCTCCTCGCTTCGCTGGATAATCTTCATCGTCATCATTATCCCCACCATAATCGTCTGAGCCTCTTCTCCCTCCCTTACGCCTATCGTGGCGACATTTACACCGACATTTACAACGGTGTTTCCTTCCATGATGACCTCTGTGATGCTTCCTCTTCTTTTCTGGACAAGGTTCTCCCTCCACACAAACAACTGATTCCTCTGAATCTCTCCGATGACGATGTTTTCTGTGTTTCCTTTTCCTGTGCTTTCCTTTACCCTCCTCATCCTCTTCCTCTGGTGGCATCATCCTCTGGGACGGAACTACCCTCAGCTGGTCCAAGTCAAATAGTGTTGAAGAAAACTTGCTCAAGTCTGCATCCCCCTTCCATCCAAGTGCCTTCAAATTTTCCAACTCGATGAAATGCCTTTGTGGATCCATTCCAGATGCTTCCGCCAAGTCTGCGTCTTGTTTACGTTTCATATACTCCGCAAGATCCAAACCATAACCAACTGTCTCCCCAAAAGTTTGATATTCCAAGTTCTCATCCCTGAGAACATCTTCATTTCCTTCTAAAACTTCATCGTACGCCTCCAGATACTCGTCGAGAACGGCATGCAAAGCAAATATTTTCTCCTCATCATCCAACAACTGCTCAGCTCCAATGATTTTTAGAGTTTTGAGCCCAAAATTTCCACAAGCTTCCTCCACTTCATTTTCATCATACTCCTGATTCCTTCTAAAGTACAGTGGTGGAATGACCTCGGGCGGTTCAGCTTTATTTGTTGTCCAACTGGCGTCTAAAAAGTAAAGTCCGCAAGTGACAGGGTAAAATGTGTTTTCAAACTCTTCGTTGTCGATACTGTCCCAGGGAAAACCGTCAATGATATATCCTTTCGTTGGAAAGTATTGAAGCATAAGAAACTTTAACATTTCCATTGCCTCAAAACGGTCCAAAGAGTATTTTGGATCGGTTACTAGTTTAATGCAGACAGGAATCGCTAGTCTTTCAATTGGAGAAAATCCCTCAAAAAATGGATTACCAGCTTTGCATGCAAAAATATTACAATATGATTACTGACTTTCCTTTTCAGATTTTTTTTTCAAAATTAAAGTTAAGGAATTGCCTCTTATCGCTCGAGATCCTTTAGCTGCCAAAAGGGCAATTTCTTCATCCAACGAAATATAAGTAAATCCATGTGTCTCTGCAAGACTCAAACAGTAATTTCGTCTCACAGCGGCAACAGACTTTTGAGGTCGACCATATATCCAAATAATAGGAATTTTCTTGCCAAGGAACTCGTTAAAGACAACCTGGGTCTGCTGCATCAACATTTTAATGAGTGGGTCTTCTTCTGTTGGTGGTTCTGCCGTGAAAGGTGTTCCCTTCGGTCGAATGCCTCGATAATCACGAGTTGTTCCTAGAGAGCACTGCCTTGGACAGTATGGGAGACAGCAGTATAAAATTGGGGGAGGCTCATCTCTCTCCTCAAGATCCTTATCGTCTTGTTTGCATGTTTCCACCAAGGAGGATGACAGAGGTTGGAAAAATGTTGGTAGGGCTGTGATGGAATGCAAAAAAATCATTAAAAAAACCTAAAATACAATTAGTATTTTATGATATAATAAAGATTAACTGTAAGTTAACTACGTGTTCTTGGTGGTCCAGATAAGAGTTGCCTGTATTGTCTTTTTCCATTGGTTGCATCAATATCCCACTGATTTGTTGGAACACCCCAAAGAGGTCTTGTTTGCTTCGTGTGTTCTAGTAAGTAGCCCTTGTCATCAACAATGATTTGCGTGGGCGTGAAACAATTATTGGTTAGCTCTCTATCATAATTTTGTAGAAATTGTTCTAATCGATACTTAATATAATTAGGATGAGAGTGACAGTCGCACCCACATCCATCCCATCCATTGTCAGGTTTATAATTTCCCTAAATAAGAAATAGTTAACTATTTAATTTCATTGTCGAGTTAGTACAAAAAACAGTAGATTTAAAAAAACATACGTAGTTATTCCAA
Organism: Entomobrya nivalis; assembly: GCA_034695485.1. Classification (NCBI taxonomy): domain Eukaryota; kingdom Metazoa; phylum Arthropoda; class Collembola; order Entomobryomorpha; family Entomobryidae; genus Entomobrya; species Entomobrya nivalis. The sequence goes on from JAQFZH010001367.1 coordinate 20,005, forward strand.
GGTGGTCTATCAGCAAGACAAGGATCAACATTTTGATCTTGACAGCAATTGTCACAATTTACATCTTCTGGCGTTTTTGGTTTGGGTGGGGTTTTATGAGGATGGTGAGAATGATGCGAAGGAACATGATAATCGTGATCACTTGAAGGGCAATCCGATCCTGCGTTCGAGATGGGAAAATTCTCTGGAGTGGATGTTCTCACGTTAATCCTGTGCTTCTTGATATGAGTTTGAGTTTTCTGTGAGTGGTGATGGTGCGTCTTACGAGAACTCCGATAAGGAGTCTCATCAGGGCAGACACTCACTTCCGATTGACAAGATGTGGAAACATCTATTTGTACCATTTCACAGTCATCATCCAATACTGGAGGCTCTGAGTAATCGCAGTCGTCATAAAATACTGAAGGCTCAAAGTAATCACAGTCATCCTCTTCTTCCAATGGAACATATTCTTGATCATCTTCTAATTCACAATATTCCTCGTCCATTACCGGAAACTGGATGAACTCAGATTCCTCCTCATCCACCATTTCTTCTTCCAAACCCGTCATTAATAAATCCATAAAGTTTTCACATGCCTCCTCCACTTCTTCACTTTCGGCTAATTTGTTAAAAGAATTGTCAACAATTTTGTAATCTAATTCTTCTTCTTGGCATTTCATCCTCTTCATGTCTGAGTTAGCAGCGTGAGTACCGTTAGTAGCTCGGCCACAGTCGTAAGATTTCTTGGTTTTCCTGAAAATTAAAAATAGGATGGATTAGACTTTATCTAAGTTTTATTAAAATTTATGGCCGATTGTAAGCGTACATATCTTGAAAAGGTTTGATAATTTGTTCTTCTTCCTCTTCTTCCAATGGAATATATTCTTGATCATCTTCTAATTCACAACATTCCTCGTCCATTACCGGAAACTCAATGAACTCAGATTCCTCCTCATCCAACAATTCTTCATCCAAACCCGTCATTAATAAATCCATAAAGTTTTCACATGCCTCCTCCACTTCTTCACTTTCGGCTAATTTGTTAAAAGAATTGTCAACAATTTTATAACTTAATTCTTCTTCTTCGCACTTCTTCTTGTCTGAGTTAGCAGCATGAGTAGCTCGACCACAGCCGTCGAATTTCTTGGTTTTCCTGAAAATTTAAAATAGGGTGGATTAGACTAAGTTTTATTAAAAATTAAAAATTGACCGATTGCAAGCGTACATATCTTGAAAAAGTTTGATAATTTGTTCTTCTTCCTCTTCTCCCATTTGATGCTCTTCGTAGACATTAGGATTTCCATATTCAATTTCTCCTTCTTCCTCCTCCTCCTCTTCGTCTAGTAGAGGTGGTGGGATCACATCCGAAAAATCGTCATTATTATCCCTACAAAGTCATAAGCTCATTTACATATATGTATGTTTATGTTTTAATTGATGAGTTGCTTTATGAGTTGAGAGAGTTCATTCCATTCGAAAATTTGTGCATGATTTTAAAAATATCTTACATATCGTGTGACTTTTTGATAATTTTAGAAAGTAATTTATGCACTAAAATCTTATTGAAAATTTTAGAGAATATTTGCCAATGATAAAATGTCGCATACAATTCCAATAGATGCGGCCGTAAGGAAACTTTCTCCTTTTACGTGTATAATTTTAATTTGAGTTCCAATTCCAAGCTGCGAAAGATCACAGTGTATCTAACTATAACTTTGACTTTTGATCCGCCTTATAAAATGTAATTTTAAAATGAAAATGTGTAAGGCATATGTAAGCCGTTGTTATCAACAATACCATTTTTTTGCATACCGTTTTTGTGTAGGATGCACAATTTCATTTTATTTGTTGCAGTAGTTTTGACTTTAATTTGATTGCCAATTTGAACTGGCATGCCAC